>JAZGTJ010007860.1:0-22054 GCA_036877575.1 Botia almorhae | reverse complement strand
GCAGCTTTGTTCTTTTTTGAAAGCAGAGGCTTCTTTCTAGCAACCCTCCCATAAATGTCATGTCTGTTAAATTTTTGTCTGATTGTAGACGCATGTACATTTAACTCAGATGCTGCCAAAGAGGTCTGCAACTCTCTAGAGGTGATGTGTGGGTTGGCCTTTGCCTCATTTATTATTTTTCTGGTGCTTCTTAATAATCGTTTTGATGGGCGTCCACTTCTAGGCAGAGCTGTGGTCATGTTGAATGCCCTCCATTTGTAGATGATTTGTCTTACAGTGGATGGATGGAGTTGGAATCTCATGGAGATGGTCTTATAGCCTTTCCCAGACTGATGGGCTGTCACCACCTTCTTCCTGATGTCCTTGACAATCTCCTTTCCTCTTGGCATTGTTTGACTCCTTGGCACTACAGTGGTTTGGTTGGTTTCCTCTCTGTTTTTATAAGTGTTGCCCACCCACTTTCCTAAGGGATGTCTAATTTGATTGGTCTGCTTAACTGATTAATTAAGCACCCAAATGTGTTTCACCTGAATCGGTTACCCACTTGACTTTACCAATGCAGCTGGGGCTTCACTTACTTTTGCACATACAAGAATTCAATCTTTCATGTAAGTTTTTTGGCTACTCAAAAAATTCCCTCTAAACAAACATATGCAATGTCTTTTTTCAAATCGCCTGAATTCTATTGTCTGTATTACCATCTCATTTGGTTTAGGTTAAGAATTTTGAGATTTGAGATTTTGGCTTCTGTTAGTGGACTTCAATGGCTGCTGCACTGACTAGAATTCAGTTTAAAAAGTAAAATGCAGATGAATAATATCTTTGTGTTTTTCTGAAGGTATGCAAATACAGCATGCGGACCAACAAAGATCAGCAGTGGGAAATTAGTCTTTCTAGCAGACCAAGACTAAGGACATACAGACAATAACATGGACTTGCTTCATGAAACTGTGAAAAAGTAATGAAAAACAAATGGGTTATTGCTCATAGGTGCTCTATAACAGCTACAAGATCATTCTTTCTATTAAGAAAAGCAGTGATGTATGGTGGCTCAAAGCCTGAAGTTGTGAGTTTATATGTATATCAAAATGTTTATATTGGTTTAGATTTAAGGTCATCATAGTGTAGGTTGGTGATTTGTCTTTTTAAGACAGTCACGTATACGGTGGGCACTTTCATATTTGGTATGTCTCTCTTTTGCTTTAATTACATCATGCACTTGAGCTGGCATGGACTCTACTTGAGATATCCATTTTAATTTAATTGAGGATCCATTTTAATTTATTGAGTTATTTGAGAATGTTCTGAATAGCATCTTGCATGCTTTTATGGAAGCGTGGAATTCTCACCTTTTGTATAAAGTGGCTAACATTGTCAATGTTGCGAACATTTGAGAACTAGTGCAGCATCATGAATATCTGTTCTTTATTTTTTCCTCAATTTTCAGTTTTTTTTATATCAAAATCCTAACATTTTATTTATACGTTTAAATTACATTTTGAATCCCAGATTTTCAATGTGGTCTAAGCCTTGGTCTAAGACTCCACTGTACTTTTTTCCATGTCCTCTCAGGGTTGAGTTGCTTACACCAAATCAAACTAAATTAGTCTGTTTATTTAGTGGTTTTGTTTCCATCATTCTTGAGTATTGAATGCTACAACTGAGTGATTGTAGTTAACAATGACACATCCTGCTGTCATGTTTTCCTACGATTACACCAATGCAACTCAAGCAACTAAGTGTGTGATAGTCATGGTGACTTATTCTGTTAAATAAACTTGAGAGACAAAATGTCTTATTCATTTGATTTATGAAACAAATCAATCATAAATGTGTGCTGTCTCTTTGCGGAGGGAACGCTAATCTGCAGGATTTTGAACCAGCTGAAGAACAGATGAAATGTGATAACAGAATGGATAGGAAGGATCATAACCGAATAACTTTTTATTAAAGATTTATATCTTGAATGTTATCCATCTCTACAATAAATACTCAGTTTTTAAGTAGGCTTTAGCCCTATTGATATACATGCCTACAAAATGGAGTTAATCATAAATTACAAAATGCAACAGACATTTTCAGACATTGAAAATTGTACAACAGTTAGTTCTAGTCCTCTAACAGGGTAAGCCTGAAAGAGTTAGGTAATGACAGAGTAATACGCTGTTTGTTTGTGGAATTCCTGACCAGACTATGTGGAGAACAGGTTGCATCTGGACTGAGATTTTTCGGTGATTTTTCCTGTAGTGACAAGTGTGTTTTTTTAAGTCATACTTCAGATGCTGCGTTCCAGACAAAGTTGGAGGTGGGAATAGCAGAGTTCAAATTTACCACTTCTAGCCAGTAGAAAAATCATTCATTCATAATTTATTACCTGATGCACAACCACTTCTTCAAAATGTATCTATCATAATGTTTCATTAATGTTTTTCATTAATTAAAATAAAAAATACTTCAAAATACTTAAAGGTGCAATCCGCAACTTGTTTCTCTTTATCGCCATCTCTGTTTGAACCATAAAATGGCAGGTTACTTTACATACTTTGTAAAGTAACATAATTATGTTAAAGTCAAATAAAGTCAAACTGACATTACCAAAATCAGTCTGACAACGTAAATTATAAATCATTAATATAAGCGTACTCTTGCGAATTGGTGTATGTAAGGAGAATGTTTTGAACACTGATCTGTATATGTACTTGCTCAGTAACTGTTTTTTGTTTATTTTTAACCTAAAAAGTTATGGATTTAGCTTTAAAAGTTGTCAACAATGATTGTTGCTATCTTAAAAATTACATTAAGAAACTCATCCTTTTGTGTTAATCGATCTGCCATGATTTCACAAGGCAGACTTTGAGCGCCGCTCCAGTGGTTAATTTACAGAAAATATGATTATTGTTATTATTTAAATTTGAAGAATTTGAGTGGTCTTAAATTCAGCAAGAGTGTCTGATTATTCTTGCAGAAGTCCACAGTGTTTCTCTCGAGAGGAGGGTAAGCAAAGCACAGGAAAAAGAAAATATGTAACGGAATTGGAGAGGAGTGATTACAGAATGCTTTGAGCAGGGATGGGAAGTAGCTGTTGCTCCACTCCACTGAAAAATTCCAGACAGATCCTACATCCAGATCACGTACTGCCACAGTACTGCATACTTTTGAGCATTAAAACAGTCGGCTACATTCTCTGACCTGTACGTTTGTTCATCTATGACGTACCAACAATAAAATTAAAATTTACTCAGATGTTGTTTAACACGTACAATTCAACCACCACAATTTTATTTGTATTATCACACTTAAAGGATGCCACCCACAAAAGATGTTGATTCAGGAACACATCTTACTTGACAAAATCATCATAGCAACCTGTTATTTTATACGCAGTGAATGCTATATAAAATCTATTTCACACTTGCAGTCATGCTATTGTATTGACTGTCAGCTGTGATTCAGCTGTAGGCGTAAGGTTGCGTATGACAGTTAATCACTGATACGTAATAGTTGTTAATAGTAATCATTTTATTTAACAGCAGGCGTAATATTGCTTAAATGTAAAATGGTACACATATAAAGCGGGTATATACACAGTGGAGATATCTGTAAAAAGTACCAAAATGTTTCTACTCATCTTTAAAGAGATTTACAACACTTTAAGGATCATTTTGGGTTGGCTGGTTGTTCATACTGTCTACCACTTGAGGTGAGATGGTTTGGAGCTGGATACCATGACCGGGATCTGAGTAGTGGAAAGGCAATTTAAGACCTAAGCTGTCTGATGGGATTCAGACTGAATTGATGGACATTTAATGAGTTAAGATGAAACACTGTACCCTGGAGATGTTTACAGACAAAGCAGCCAAGACAGTTTCAACATCTTCCTTTGCAAGGAAAGAAATCAATTCACTGGTGATGTTTTGGCTTGTTTTGCTGGGACTTATTTTTGGTCACACGTTTTCAGTTTTACATGTTGCCGACCTGCAACATGATGCTGTATTTACAGTAATTCTGTATGTATTATCTTATTACTTTGCAACCTAAACCACTATGTGTTTTGAAGGGGCCCTAATTACTTCTGTTCCATTCATAGAAACATCACAGACACCAGTTTTCTTAACATGTTTTTGAAAAACTAACATTTGACAGGGCAATTGACCAATAGGTGGCAGAAGATGTCAGTATGTTGATAGATGGGCATATGTTCTACTGATGTGAGCTACACGGTTCCAAGCAGATAACCCAGCAGAAGGCTTCACGGATTTCCACAATGCCCATCATTTACAAAGTTCTACATACTTGCTGCTCTTTGCATATTTTTTAAAAATGTTGTCTCATTTTATTATGCTTTTAGTTACCAGTCAGAACCCAGTACTCTGTGCTCCATTTAAAACATTTGTCATGTTTAAATCTATTTCCCAGATTTCCATAGATCTGGACCCAAAACTAGCTTCTCCGTCTCATCATGGAAACTGTGCACTCGAAAAAAATAAAGGTGAAAAGGGTTCTTTACAGTAACTCCAAAAAAGAACCATTTTGGTTCCCTCAAAGAACTTTTCAGTCAAATGTTTTAAAAGAACCATTTCCCATTTCTTTTTTACCTTTTCATAGTCTGTAGAACCTTTCTCCACAACAAAGAACCCTTTTGTGCAACAGAATGGTTCTGTGGATGTTATAGGTTCTTTATGGAATCATTTAGCTTGAGAAATAACCTTTTAGGAAACTTTATTTTTAAGAGTATAAGGTGGCAGTGACTTCCCACTGTAAGCTTGAGCCAAAGGAAAACAAGAGTGATGGGTGGATGACTCACATTGTGAGCATATAGGTTTCAGTAACAGATAGCATACACATAAGGCAAAATGTACAGTGATCGAGTCATTATCACAAAACCACACTGACTCACTGAGTGATCTTGTATCAGACTGACTGTACATTATCCTGTTTAGCACATGCTATGTAGGAAATAAGAAAAAACACTTAATTATAACAGTTTAGCACTCAATATGCTATATATGATCACAAATTGTGATTGACCAATTAGAATAAAGTGTTCCACAGCCCGGGGAATTAAAAACAAATGTCTACTATGGCAAAGTGAAGCTATGTATATGTATATCAATTTATAGTTGTTATAATGTGTAACTACAAAACATAGGTTGAATATAAACCTTCATTGCTTGAGCTAAACATTTGAGGCTTTGGAGGTAGCCCAGACTCTTCCTGAAAAGGCCTGTGCATTTTTACTCTGCAGAGAAATGCTTTGCGTTGAACATGGTGAATGAATCTGCACACTCATTCTGTCCCTGTGGGCTGTTGCAACAGCAGCTGTGGCTGACACGCAAGGGTGATATCTGTTAGCCTTCTTTTCCAGTCTGTTCTCCTATTTACTATATGCAGTCTTTTTCATTCTCTCATGTTCCCGTTATTTTATTCAAACAATTGGAAGACACTTTTATCCAAAGTAACTTACAAAGGAGTTTTTGTGTTCTTTGGGGATTGAACCCATGACCTTGGCATTGCTGCCAGTAGACATGCTCTACAAGTTTAGCTACATCAGCCCTTTTATCCCATTCTCCCTCTCATTCTAATTTCCCTCAGTCTCTTTGAAAGGGTGTAGTGATATAGTGCAATTAAGCAAGACATACCATTATAATAACGCAGAAGTTGTACATACATCTTTTGAATTATGTAATCATTTAGAATCATTTTTGTTCATTATGTAATAGAAAAAATCATGTTTTCCATTTCACTTAGTACATAATGAATATACTGAATATATTTGTATTGTATTGTAAATGGCTTGCTGAATTACTAGTAGCAAAAGATAGTAGGATAAGTGAGATAGTGTTAGAAAACATTTATCAAATCACCATACTGTCGTTTCACACCTCCACGTGAGATTTGTGGTTTGTTTGCACTCGTTTAGCCTGGCATATCCAACGAAATGCTACTTTTTAACTTTTTTATATTTTCTTTTTGTTTATTTTGTGACTTCAAAAGAAGCTTTACAGATTTGCGTCATCATGGTTTCAACAGATTTGTCAACAGATGTGAATTGGGGCCTGATGATTATTGTGACAGAAATAATGCTTGATGATTTATTTCATATGTTCTTCTGTTTTATTAGATTTGGCCTGAAAAACTCAAATCCAGTTCACTAAAGCCAAGCTCAGTACTTTTCTTCAAATAAAAGGAATTCGTTTTAAAGCACTTTAATTGAAAACAAACAACATGATGTAATTAACATAATATACTGCAGGTATGAAGAAAAAGGATGAGATATATATTCTACACATTACATGTGATCTGTTTCCAATGAATGTCCCAATGAATATTCCTGATTTGTTCAAGATGGAAAAGAAAACTTCCCGTGGCTGAATCTATGCAAGTGAGGATAGCATCAGAAATGAAAAGCCATCAGAGGTTTACAACATTTATGTATATACACAAACAGAAGATCACATGGTATGTTGTTATTATGTCCCTCTATACAGGAGCAGAGAGCATTAAGAAATACTGGAGTCGATATTACCAAGGTTCCCAGGGTGTGGTTTTCGTCTTCAACAGTGCTGCGTCTGACGCCGAAATGGAGGCGTCCCGATCCGAGCTCCACCTGGCTCTGCAGCATCCTCAGCTCTGCACCCTTCCGTTTCTCATACTCGCCAACCACCAGGATTCACCGGCCGCCCGCTCTGTACCGGAGGTAGGGTAACTTTCCACACCAAATATAGCTCTAAGTGCTTGGCCCTCAACACCATATTCTCTGTGATCCTCTGTTGTTGAGGATTGGCTGGTCTCTGTATTTACACACTCTCTGAAGTGTTTGGACTAAGAGATGGGAAGTGTGCATTTTGGAGGGTGTCTTGTTGCTATGCAATAAGAGCCTTTGTTTACGGTCAGTCTCGGGAGATGACTGACCAGGGCACAGACGGTGCTGGGACGGGATGTTGCGGGGAGCCCCCCCTTTACACACAGCCAGAGCTGCCGATGTAAACATGCTGTGACGTGGGCCGGCTGACTAATAGTCTTTTTCCGATTGCTGAGAAAACTTTGTAGAGGTTGTTCTTCTCAGGACAGAGGAAGTATGCCTGGAGGTACTTGAAGTTTTTTAAAACGTGTATCAAATTCAGAGGCAGACGTAAACCTGACAAAATGACTATGTAGGTTACAAGCATCTGGACTGTCAGTTTTTTTATATATGTTCCACTCTTAGACATTGTGACATTTTGATTTTAGGTGGGCGAGGCTCCTAGTAAATCTATAGAACAGTGTAGGTATTATGAGGAGCAATTAATAAGACGTTAATAATTAGAGCAATTAATAATTAGACTGTTTTGTATTTAGTTTGCGGTTATAATTGCATCAGCACTGGTTAATTTTTTTCAAAGCAGTGAAGAGCCACCTGTTTTTTATAAATAGTTTTAATATTAGTTTTTAATGTATTAATCTTATTTTTCTAAAAATAGTTATCCGAGTTGTTTCTTTACAAACCTCAACAAACTGAATGATGTACTAAACATGATATTCTAAACAAAATAAAATGACTGCCTAATTCCTATTGATGCATGTCTCCACCATTAAACAAAAGGCAGGAAAAGGTAAGAAAGACTTCTGGGAACATTGCTCATGATGATCTAGTGGGTGAAGATGGTGTCAGGCAGAGTTCAAGCCTCAGATCAGATGTAGACCACAGATTGAGCTGAGGAGGTTATGCCTCAAGTTATGCCTTAAGTTAATCCAGTGTTCACTGGGAGAATCGCTTGACACCTCTTATCTGGTGAGGACAAAGTTACAGTCTTTATTCCAGTTTCATTTTTTTCAGATCTACAGATCTAATCCTTCAAATGAATTTTCAACATGCTGACTTAACACGTACTGTGCACATACTTACACATTTTAGAAATTGTATTAAAAATTCATCATAATTTAATATTTATTTCATGTAAAATGTCACTCTCAGACTGGTTTTTGTGGTACACATGGTGTGGTATAGTAAACCAAAACTGATGTTGCTAATTCTACAGATTATGTCACCGGCCAGAAAATGTGACTTGTGTATATGGAAGATTAAGAAAAAGGAAGCGCATTTTGCTCATTGTGGTCGCAAGTGACTCCTGCCTTCCTCCAGTGTGGTGTGGGATGTTTTGGCTAGAAACCTTCGCTTTCTACATGCTAGACTCTCTTGAGATGCATGTACTGTGGTTGTAGTGAGAATGCAATTGGCGGCAGGAGGAGAAGCCTCTAAAGTATTTCAGACAAGCTTCTTGGCAACCTAAGTAAATATGCTTTTTTGTAAGCTTATGTCCTGATAATAGAAGTTTGTGTCACATACTCTAGTTGTTATGTGATGAACATAGGGTAAGTAAAAACATGTATTTTGTGTGCTTAGCATGTCTTAGAGCAGAGATCAAAATAAATTTTGTTTATTGAATAAATTGCAATGTACTTTGAGGTCAAAGTTTACAGTCTTCCAAATTTGGGTCCAAATTTTAACATCCAAAGTAATTATATTCAGTGACAATCACAAGTTATAACAATTTATATTTGTTTATACAGTAATTTGACTTTGCATCATTCTTGCAATTCAAACCAAGTAATATGGTACAGTTTTTTTAAGTTTGCTGATTATTGCACATATTATGAGAAGTTTTCATTTATGACTTTATTTAAAGCTGCAATCCATAACTTTTGATTAAAAATCAAAATCAGTTATTGAGCAAGTACATAACGGATCAGTGTTGAAAACGGTTTCCTTACCTTACCCTGATTAGTAACTGTCAATTTATATTAATGATTTCTAATATAAACTGTCTACTATTGTACATTTGGGTGACAGTTGCATTTTGTTCTTTTACCAATTGTTTAGAATTTAAATTAGTCATCCAGTTTAAGAAAAAAATTCCACAAGCAGCTTCTAATTTTATGTTTAGAGCAGAGAGGGTGATAGAGAGGCAAATGTTACAGATTGCAACTTTAAGAGTATAGTATGTAAAAAATAGTATGTATAGAGAAACACTGATCCTCTTTTTCATTTATTTCTATAATCTGTTCGCCTATAGAGTTGGGTGCCACTCGCACAGTGTATGCTGAATGATCGCAATATGTTATTGATCATGATAATGGCTGTCACATGCCCTGTTTGACTTTTGCATGCTGTGAAAAATCTTGTATTTTGTGTTAACTTCAGTCACTTGGTGGCCATCTGAGAGAGACCACACAGACCCCACTTAAGTTTAACCTTGTAAATATGGTCAGTTGGATCCGATCAGCACAAACCACATTACTGGGGAGTTTGCCATGTGTTGGACTATTTTTAGCATTTAAAGTCACAGAGAGCGATTGACCTCTTTTAGCTGTTTGCAAACACTTCCAGCGCCACGTGAGTTTGGTTTAGAAAGGCATTAAGTTGTGCCACAGGCCTTTAATTTGCTTGCAGATCCTGTCTGAGTAATGCTTTGTGTCCTGTTGCAGTAAGCGATCAAAGTCTGACATACTTGCAGATCTGGAGCATTGAATGGGATATATAGTCTGGCTATAGTCTGGGGGGGGGGGGTGTTGTAAGTAGCTACAGTATGTGGCATCCTGATGGTATATTTCAGGTAATTGAGAAACGACCTATATGATCGTATGGGTTGGAGGACAGGTCGTATATTTATCACACTGATGTCAATCTGATAAAGCCCACCTATCATAATCACAAACAATCCACAAATTGACTGAAAAAGACTGAATAAAATGTACTGTGAAAATATTTGAAATGACATTTGAGTGACTGACACCACATCTGCAGTGTGTACATTTTTTGACTAATAGTCTAATAGTCTGAGGACTAAAACTGACCGTTGTATATTTGATATTTTATTTTATTTTAATAATCAACTGCTTTACATGTTCTGTCTTATAAGATTTATTCCCTTTATCGCTTAGCAGGTGCTGCAATACAATTGTGGTTAAAAGAACATGATCCAGGACTAATTAAGTTTACCCCAAAGGCTCAGTCACCTGCCCAGGCAACTGCAAAGACTAAACATCCTCCAAACTCTGAGTCATGGTGTCTAATCAGCCAGGTCATCACTGCCCACTGAGCAGCTACACAACTGACTCTAACTTCTCCTCAAAAGTGCCATTGCCATCTGTCAATTTTGACCAGCTTTGAGCTTTATTCATAAAGTCTAAAGCTAAAATTATATTTAAATGTCACTAACTATGACTCATGTCATTGAGAAACTTTTCTGGACAGTAGTGAGTTGATTCACATCACACTGCATCCTGTTTACAGACAGATTGGTCCCATTTCATTTTTGGAGGAACAGTTTAGATTTGTTGTACATGGGACAAATGAGTTTATATTCATTTTGACAGTATTACACTCTTGTCTTATACACAGACAAATAATTTTAATTATGAGTATTTGTTTACTAAACAGAGCAGCACCCTGCATACTAAAAAGCTGTCTAACTGGCACAAGCAAACTACATTCTGTGTTGTTGCAAGCTAGTTATTAGCACACCCTGGTATTATTTTATGGTGTAACCTGATTTGTTTTTGCATTCAAGTTTAAAAGACTCATTAGACTAGTAAAAACCTTACTAGGGTCCTGTGTGTAACTTGTTTTTAGTAGGGAAATGTTCATGGGACAGAATTCCTTGTTGACACCAACCTCCTGCTGTTGGGGCCCAAGGAGGAAGCAAGGAGAGAGTGTGGACTCATGTTGATACAACACCTCAACAAAGCAGGGTTTGTGGATGTTTTACCCTGATGGACTGTTTCTTGTTTTATGAAAGTTCTCAGCGTAAATGCTCAATTATCTGAGGATAACAAGGACAAAATATTATCAACAACTGTAAGGAGGCCAACCATAGTTAAACTCTAAAAGTAAGTACTTACACTACAGGTCAAAAGTTTAGGATCACTTACTCATTCATTATTAATATTTTTTTTCCACATTTTTGAACAACAGTAAACTCATTAAAATCCGATAACACAAAGGTAGTTATGGAAATGATGTTGTGATTAAATAAAATTCCAAATAAATCAAACTTCAAAAAATGGTAAATACGGTAATGGTAAATTTATAATATTATAAATAAATATGTATTTACCATCTAGTTTTGTGAGGCATCACCATGCGATAATTTTTAAACAGTAATGAAGGTGTTCCCATCTATGCTAGGCTCTTATTGGCTGCTTTTTGTCATTATTTAGACCAAATCATCAATTTCTAAAACTTTTATCAAATTAAAATACAATTGTAGTTTTCTAACGACAGAAATTAATTTATGCTGGCATAAATATATTAATGTCTACAAAACTACTTTCAAACATTTAAAATTGAAAATCCTTCTGACTGAAAGACTTTTTACATTTCATACAAGTGATCCTAAACTTTTGACCTGCAATGTATGTTTCAGAGATGTATCTAGGAATGCATGACAGTTCGTTGATATCACCTAGTAACTCTCCAGATGACTGTACAAAACAGATATGACTCAGAACAGGCAACTGCTGAAGTTGTTCAGCTACGCTACTCTGTGAGAACTGAATCAGTTAGCTCACATCTGGTTTCAGTGTCCCAAACTTACAACTGATGTTGCTTACCAACTGAAATTATGGCAAAGCAACACAACACATGCAACTGTGCTTTCAGCTGAATTCAAGGACTGCTTTTTGGAACCTTTCTGTTTCCCAACTTTAAACTTCCAAAATGTGGGTCTGTTTATATGTTGTCTACTTTTGTTATACTAAATTAAATCATTCTAACAAAGACCCCACAACATGACAATTCAGTTTACAGGCCCCAGTTCTCTTCCAATTTGTGTAACCACTCCATCTAACACATAATTAATCATAAAAATCTGCTTTGACGTTTATGTTCCCTGAAGAACTGAGGCTAGTTATTGTTAGCTAGTTTGTTTTCTCCATTGTGTGGAAATGCATTTGAGTGTTAACTCTTTACTCTGGAAACAAATTCAGGTCAGAAAAGTTTTTGCTTTTTGTTGGGGCAATGTTGACTTTTCATTCCATTCCAGTTACATTCCATTTTATAATTAGATGTGATTTGGTGTATGCTAATTTTTGGATGTTGTTGCACTCTAAACCACAGACACGACAATATGTCCAGAGGAATAAAGCTTTTGGTTGTATATGGCAAGGCAAAGTGTTCAGCTGTCTAGTCGTGTCTCCTAGCAGACCAGGCAGCTGTCCTGGGTGCTTGTGTTGAAGTGAAACCATGATGTACTTAAAGATTAGTGTGTAGACAGTCTAATTAGTGTGTAGACAGCCTGTTTATTATTTGCTTGTGGATATATGGCTGAACATGTTAATTACCTGTGTGTGTGTACGTATGTGTGCGTAAGGGTGCAACAGTTAAAATTTCGCACAGTTGTGTCACAGTTTTATAGTCATGGTTTTGTTCGGCAAATCAAAGGAAACATTTGGTACATTGTTATTTGGGGTGCAGTGATTAGAAAGTTAGCCATATGCTGCAGCAAAATAGACCGCAATTTAAAATTACAGGCAACCATTTACATTACAGAGAACACATATGTTTTTTGTTGTTACCCTCAAATATGACACATTGGTAACGAGTAAACCCAATAAAGGTTTAGCATCGCATACATATATAAACATTTTTTACAGCAATAGCTCCAAAACTGCTCAGGTGGAAATTGAGGAATCATTAGTATTTGGTTTGTTTAGCTCACTTTAGGGCATTGGTTGATGGTAATGCAAGTCACTAATAATTAAGCATTGGTAATAGGAGAAAGACATCTCATTGCCAGAATTTTCATTACTGTTATTGTTGGTAATAATGAACATGCTGTATATCTCTGGCGTGCTCTTTAAACATCTTTGTCACAGACAAGTGACTTTGTGAGTGAGGCTGAGAGGAAACATCAAACAGGATTTGTCAATGCACACATAGTCTGACTGTGTTTACTCATGTTTTATAACATCTTTGTGTATTAATTCATTTTTACATCTGTAGTGTCTTTTTCCTCTTCTTTAAAAGATATTCAGTGATACAGGAAATCACTGGAAATGCTTCCAAAAATGTAGTTACATTATACATTTTACAGTTTGTACAAATATAAACTGCAATTATGTAAATTAACAATTCTTTTGATTTTCATTCTAAGCACATGTCTTCAAGTGTTAATGAAAGACATTGTTTCAGAATATCTTGAACATTGTTCAAAGGATTGTGACATGTGTTGTGTGATTGCAACAGAGGGCAAGTGGGAGCTTATTAAAGGAATAGTGCGTAGTTTCTGTGCCACAAGTGGCACCAAACCAAATTTTGAAAAACGGTAACTTCAAACAGTTTTCCTGACTGCCATTATTCAGACAAACAGGTGGTCTGAGCCCCAAACAAACTTGTGCAGTTGGTTAAGTTAATATTGTTATGTTGGGCCCCATCTGCAGTTTTGTTGTGTACCACTTAGTGGTACAGAAATTACACACTTCACCTTCAGTCTGGGCAACTTTGAAACTTTGGAATATTTCAGGATGTTAATGTAAATACTCGCTGTTGAAAAAGAAGGAGTGTAGACCAGTCTGACACTCAGTGCTTTTCTGCAGCATTGCTCCCAGTCATAGCAATCCTAACTGCTCTTTTATTGTCTTGGCTTTCACTTTTCCATCACATTACAACTTCCTATAGCTGTGCTGTGAGGTTCTTCTCAGCCCAAGCAATGTAACTTAAGCCTGAGGCTGTTCCGTAGATACTAAAATCCCCAAACCTCCCAGTGTTTCTGAGACTTCTGACTTGTGAAAGGACAAAAGACTTAGTTAACAAATGGTGATTATGTCACCATGACTTAGTCATTATGACTAAATTCCACCAATGTGTTCCTTCTTTGTGTGCTGCAGAAATGTTGTTTGCAGTGGGGGAAAAACATTTTATAAGATTTGTTGCTATTATCTGCTTCTTTCTGATGATTCAATAGCCCATTTTTGATGGTCCACCAGTTTCACATGTGGAGTAGATTTGAGACATCTTGATATTGTGGAAGTCAATAATGATTTTAGTCATTCTAAGATCATCAGAAGAAGGACAAAATGGAAAAACAAGTAAACAACTTACAATTATTCAATCAATAGGCTAATATCTTCTTTACCACAGGGGCTCTCTCGTCTTTTGATCCTCGATCTTTTGACCCTGTTTAGGATTTTTGTCTTAATCTCTCAGTTGACCTGAACAGGTCAGGCAGTGGAATACACCAGGCGGAACTCTCTGGTTTTCCACATGAATTGAGAAAGGGTTTTAATGGTGGTCTGCTTGACTACATATTTCCTAGTTGACCCATCTAATGAGATGGTCTAGACAAGAGTAATATCATGTCTGCAACATCCCCAGTGAGATGGTAGTAACTATTTGACAGGTTGTTAGCAGGTCTACCTTTCTCTCTTCTAAATTTAATACATAAACTTTGTTAAATGTTTTTTAATTTTAGTCACATCCTAACACAAGCTGTTTTTGGTATATAAAAGGAAATAAGACCTTTTAAAATTGGTCACAAATGTCATATTTATACAATTTAGCAAAAGACAATTGCTATCTCAAATCACCTGCATACTATGCTCTAAATGTTCGCACTGTTTCTATTGTGGGGAAAGTATATACATTTCAGTGTATATACTTATTTACACTTATTACAAACAAGTTTGTGAATACTAACACATAACTGAAGTGACTAACGCAGTAACTAATGTTAGTTAGCATACATGGAACTATACTAACGCATAAAAAGTGACTATTGTTGCCTAGACAACACTGTGATCATGAACAAACATACATTAAAATGTAACTCCACCTTGCATTTACGCATTTCCTCATTATTTCTTATGTAATGCTTACTATATAGTTTATTCATTTGGTGAAGCATCGCTTGTTTGGTTTATTAATTCAGTTTAGCATCTTCCTCTCACAATAAATTGTAGGTGATATCAGCCATTAATGTGTTTAAGGATCTGCACTTCAAATTTTACAATTACATTTACATTCAAATTTCTTTAGATTCTACAATACTTAAAATTTTCATTGGAAGTAGTAGATTATCCAGTTACTTTGAGGATATCATTTCAACATTTATTTACTATGATTTAAGACATACTAATTTTAATTTTGAATATTATTTAAGATGGATAGTATGCGAATTAGGAGGCAGGAAATGTGGTTTGTTTAATTGAACTATTTTGTCAGTAAGATCAGCAAAGTTGTGTAAGAGGGTCAAAAGAAAAAGGTGGGGAGAAGGACAGCAATTCACGTGCCATGAAACGGAGTCACAGGTCAAACCCTTTTCTCTGTAAGAGTAAGAGGATAATCTGTATTATGGAGTTTAGAAAGCTTGTTAACACCTATTCACACAGATTCATGTCAAATTTCAAACTGCTGACATGAACAGATATACTCACGTTTCAGTACAAAACACCCTTTCCTACACCTTTATACATTTTAAAAAAATACTTTGTTTTCCTTAGATTATAAAGACTTTTCTTTACTTCAGTCCCAATATCCCTATAATGTACAAAAATGTTACACTTAATTTTTACATTTAGTTAAGTTTTGGACATTGTTTACTTTTTTCAACTTTGTAGCACTTTGCATGTCATTCATCTTATTGTATTGTGTTTTTGCTCCAAAAACGGCACAACTGTGCCTGCTGTTTTGGATAAGGCCTGATACACAGCTTGGACCAATTGGGTGTTTTTGGAATTTAATGTGATTTGGCTGCATTCATTGAATCAGCAGTAGCCCAATGTATCATCAGGTGTGGTCCTTTCATAAGAGCCCATTTGCGATGACTGACGCAAATATGTGCTCTTTATATCCAATTCTTCATGGTTTGATTGTTCTACCGGGATTTATTTGTTGGCAATAAATGGTTCTTACAATGATTTGTTTGTCCTTTAGAACATTGACAATGTCACAATCAATGGCGATTACTTTTCTATGAAATATTTAAAATTATGTATCTGCCTGGAAATTGTTGTTAAAGTGACTGTGTTTTGAGAATTGTTCTGTGCCGATAAATAATTCAAGTGCTGTTATTAAGATTAACTAGGAAGTCATGTTTGATTAGACTGATTTTTGCTGGATTTGGTTTTATACGACTTTATCAGGAGACTAAGAGGCTTCTAACTCTGGAACAGTAAGAGGTTTTAAGTGTACCACCAATTTTTGCAACATTGTTTAGGCACTTAGGAATAATACATTCATGGTTTTCAGCAGTTGTCTGATTCATGCTTTGGTCCATGTTTAGCGACTGAGGCCGTTCAATGAGAAGTTGTAATAATTTTTACCTAGAAATACAAAAGATAGATTTAAAGTGACGTATTAGCTGTGGGAGCATTGTTTGGTTACGGGTTCAGGTATTAGCACCACTAGCAGGAAACAAACCATACAAAACAATTTTAATATTACTTGTCTTACACCATTAGCTTATTTCAGCTAAAATAATTTCTGCGCCCGGAATTGCATACTGTCACAGTACGTACTCAATAAGTTTTTGGTATCATATATTTCTTAAATTAAAAAGAGCCGCTATGTGCACAGTTTTTTTTAAATTTCTAATTTATTACATTTTGAGTGTGGTGCCTCCACAGCTCCTGTGACCTCATGGGATAGTATCCATCTAATGCATACTCAGAACTCTTGCTGAAAACAGTAGACCATCCAGGTATTTCTTGTCTACTGTTTAAAGCATACTGAGGTTTTAGACATAATATTTCTTACGCATACAGATTTTCACGTACTATATAGTATGGAAGTAGGGAATTTCTAATGCAGCAAATGTGGCTTGTTTTTTTATTTGGTATATGTTATACCATCTTAATAATTCCTGCACATGTTATTAAAATCAAGAATAACGCAAAACTGGGTTTGTTTTGTACATCTCAACCTCAGATATGAACCTCATTGGACTTTATTTTCAAAGTTGATATTTTCTATAGTAATTAAGAAAGTGTTGAAGTGATATTTCATCTGGATCACTCATTTTGATTCTTTCATGTTCAGGATGTGGTGCTCATATGCAGGTACCGCAGGAACAGGAAAGGTTTGAGAGCGTCCTTGAAGTGCTTTCTCATTTGGCATTGGTAATTACATTCCCTGTTTGTAGCACTTTCCACAAGTCATCCAGATGCAAAAAGCTGTCAGAACATGCCTGCTCCACGACAGCTACGTCTAGACGCAGTGGTAACCGAACAATTGCGTGCCTTGCATCAACAAAGCTGGGATTTAAGCAATCTTGTTAGAATTAGACTTGTCCCTCTGGAATGTTTAATTCGTATTCGGCGTTTAAAGCGTGTACTCATGCACTCACAAACGTACATTGCGCCCTTGAGTCTACAGGGTCTTCAGCTGAGAGAATTATTAACTCAGCCACTGATATTTGCAAAAAGTAACTGCCTAAATGCTTTATTAATGATAAAAGCCGTATGCAACATACTGAAGAACAAACTGCAAAACATTAATGTGATTATTGATAAATATGTTTATTGAAGATAAATTTAATTTAAATCACATTAACATACTCAACATCATTAAATATCATTTATGCTCCCAAGACCTAATTAAGCTCCCTTTCTGTTCATTTAGCTTCCTGTACATTCTACTCTGATAAACAAGGTATACCACAAGACACTTTATTTGCACTTCTCTTCCCACTTCTTGGGGCAAAAAGTGGCTGGTGTGCCTTCCTTACAGTGGGCCAAATGAGTTGATTATACGATGGTGCTCCTTACTGGCCCTCCCTTATCACAGAGCAAGGGACAAGAGTCCTGGTTTCCCCCGGCCCTGCTTCACAGCAGGGTTATATTGACAAAGATAATCTGGAGAAATTTGGATAAATATTAGAATGTTTTTAAAAATATTTGTGTTAGGACAATGAAGCCAATGAAGAAATAAATGCAATTAAGAAAAGAATGTTAGCACAAGAATGTTTTAGGCATCAGCAGTTTCACTTGATAGTTCCAGCTTTCAATGGGTTTGTTTAATTGTATGTGTTTTGTAAAGACTTGGTTGAATAAAGTCTGGGTTGAATTTGCAATGATGGCTTTATTTTTTTATCTATGGAGTTTAAGAAACTTAAATAATAAAATTCAGAAGATAGTGGTGCTTTTCATAAAATCTAAAATAATCACTACAGCCTACAATATGTATGTGTATGATTGCTGTGCTCCTGCTATACACATACAATGATGTACTGCTATAGACTGTTTCCTTTGCACATTTTACTGGTTCAATTGAAGCCTGTTTCTCTCTGCCAGACCTCCTGCTTGGTCATCATTGATCATGCGATGCTGTCAGGTATCATCAAGGCAAAGCAGGTTCCGTGTGACATATCAGGGCAGCTTGCCAAAAGCTAATTGACTCTGATCTGAACTAATTGCAAATGTGAATCCTATAACAGAGCTTTGGGGAAGAGCCACCGGCACAGATGAAAGCACTCAGCTTTGCTGTGTCAAGGGCTGGCTGGTAATCGGGCGTGTCCGGTGACCCGGGGCGAGCAGCGGTGAGGCTGTAGAACCTGATCCACTGATGTTCTTCTACAGAGACCTTTCCGCTTATACTTCGTCCTTTACAATGACCTAACTCAGTTTGAGTTAATAAGTGTAGAAGCTAATAATGATTTGTTCGTTTCTCAGGGCTAATTACATTTCTTTGTGAAAGTTGGAAGATAAAGTTATTCATGCACAAAAGTAGTTGATGCATTTTTCATCAATCAAGATTTTAGCTAAAAATTCAAATAAATGACAGTGTATATTTTAGGCAACTGTGATTGGTCACTATTTCACCATTTATATTACCTTTTTGGAGATGTTTAACTAATTTCCATGATGACTAAGTTCCATGTTGTCTGTTATTCAATATAAGATCATAAAACTGCAGGTTTTGATTAAGTAGATCTAGTTACAATGCAACCTGTCACATATTTCGCTACCCACATGGCACAATTTATTAATTAATCCTTCATAATTAAATTATACAATTATCACAGTACAACATTTTAAAAACGCATCACTTTAATGCAACGCTTCAGCTCAGAGAAGTTTCAGTTTTTATTTGAAATGATAGGTCAAGTTGCAATTCAGGTGTAAAACTTTCTGGTTCTACAGCATTTTGACTTTTAGCATTACCTCAACATTACCTCAACTTGTCAACTGTGATAGTTACTACAGTATGTGCAGCCATCTGCTTTAACAAGCTGGAGATGGTGAGGATATTTGTTGAGTAAAAAACAGAATAATATAAAATTCTTTCTGAAAACATTTTTGTTATTTAATGCTTAATGAAAATTCAATGGGTTTCTGAGAATCCTCTTGAGCGGTGTCATAGTTAAGTCTCTCCTGTCTTCCACAGTCGTCACGTGGGAATTAATTCAGACAAGTGTGCACGACAAACAGTTGCCAGCTCACCTACATTCAGTACTTGTGACCAGACACTCATGAAAGGATTAGTCCTCACTCTTCTAACATGACCCAGATTTGTGGGTAAGGTGGTTGGAAGGTACTTTCACGTATGTGATTACGTCCATGACTTGAAGATAACTTGAAGTAGGACTTACTGTAGCACCTGTGTAAGTCCGACTTGCCCTAGTGTAGCTTCTGTTCGATAAGTCCATTTCCCTTGTCTCTGGTGCCTTCTGGTGTATCAGCAGTATTACAATGTTTAGACAATTATCATGGCATATTAATGAAAGAGTTAGTTTTCAGTGTTAAAGTTAATAATTCCAGAATTAGCAGAAAATAATTGCATTATTCCACGACTCTTTCTACAACTCAGCAGTGATAAGGAATGCTCAGGTTGTAATGCAAGTTAAAAGGCATATTATACTGCTGGCTTCTTTAAGGCAAAATAGTTGCGAAATAGTTGTCACTGATAAAGTGTAATAGCAGGTTCTGCTTGGTTTCAATTTCTGTGAAATCTGATTGGTTTAAATCCCACTCCTTATAATTGTGCATCAAACAATTTTGATTGACTCGCTGACTCGTGTCGCATTACTCAGCAGTTTTGCGTTCATTGTTGTCAGACAATCTGAAAGTTTTCAGAACACAGTGCAAGATTTAAGATCTATTAGCAGGAAGTGGCATGTGTTGTTGAACAGAGCTAGGACTGAATATAGAAGCAGGGGTGTTCAAAGGGTTAACTGTGAGTGTGAAGGTGTAATGAATGCACAAATTCTTGGCAAAGCTCTTTTTCATAGGTGTAGCTACATGAACATGTAAACTGTCTGAGTTTTGTAGACATGGCCGCAGGGCAGGAGGAATTACACTGTCATGCAGAGGATATAGAGGTGCTGTGATATTCAGACTGTCACATATTTGAAGTGCTTCCAGGTGGAAATAGGTAAGCTATGAGCAGGATGGAGAAGGCAATCACTTCACAAAACACAAGCTTGTAATATAAACAATCTGAATTCTGGAAAATGCATTTAATAGACTGCCTGGATTTTTATGCTTTGTGAGTGGTACACTGAACAACTCGTGAAGGACTTTGAGCCCATCCAGCAATTATAGATTCAATAGGTCCCATTCATAAAACTACAAATAGGCTTGTTAGATTTTAACTAAACAAACATAAAACAGCTGAGCCTTCAAGCACTGCAGGTATAACATTTTTTTGTATTCACTTCTAACAAAATAGTGACTGACAACTTTCAGTTTTTGTAATGCAGCTCAATAATAGTTAATAAGATACTTATAGTAATTCATCTTTTTGTAGTTGGATGGAATTTAGGTAATTGAATTTAAAAATGTTTTTATTAGCCATGGTGATATGATGACCTTGCTTTATAAGAATTAATAGGCTGTTTCTGTAGACAGACAGGCTCTAGAAAAGCAATGGACATGGACTAGTTTAATAGATTTTCTCCTTGACTACTACTAACTAAATTTCAGCTACATGCACATTACGTCAACTGGCCCAAGCTTGTTATACTTTTCAAACAAAGGTAATGACAACGGCTGCATTGTAGGAGGGTGGTACTGTGCTTGCTCATGATGGATCAGTGTTTCCTCTACCGCTTTCAAGAACCCACCTATGTTTTGTTACTGGTCACCATGTGTGGGACTGCAGGTCCTGGAAGTAAATAAACATTTGTTTCCCTGAATCCCTGCACACAAGAATTTACAAACATGGTACGTGTTGTTGAGGAGGTCTGTTTTATGATCACTCTGAATAAAATCTGTTATCCTTTATCTTTTCCAAAAGAAATGAATTGATCTGAATCATCTAATAAGAGGAGGATGGGTATTGTGAAGCTAGGAACTTCATATTTTTGTCATTAGAAGTGCTGCAGATACCCTCATTAGAAGTGCTGCAGATTTACCTACTGTCTGTGTAATGTAAAATAGCATTGTCTATATAGTTATATATATAGCATATAGTTGTGCATTATTTTGAATTAAAAAACCAGTTGTAACGAGGACGCTGACGCAACTGGATCTATTTGCAGCAATTTTATTGTTAACACAAACCAAAAGCAAGGGTCAAAACCCGGCAAACAGAGCAATGTAGGCAAGGCAGAGACAAAACGTAAATCTAGGCAATGGTCGAGGCAGGCAGCAAGCAATTAATAACCAAGTCTGTAATCCAAACAAGGAGCAGACGGCAAAACCTCAAAAACGTTAAATAGTCCAAATAGCAATGGGAAAGCAGTCCAGGAAAACGCTCTGAATTGTAGCTTATGGCAATACAAGACATCGCACCGAATGGAAAGTTAACCTGGGCTTTATAGGGCAGCTAATTGGAAACAGGTGGTAAACAGAAAGTTAGCAGTCCTAGGAACGGGGGTCGATGGAAAATGTAGTTCAGGATGGAACTAATATTCTGGCGAGGGTTCCCGTTGGCGACCAGCCGGGGGCAGAGCGGGAACCTCCTCTGTAACAAAGACACCAAACCTCCCCACCCTCCCCGCGAGCGGCTCCTGACGCAAGGATGGAAAACTACGCCGGGGTCTTCCTCTGTGGCGAGGGGCTGATTTCTCCGAATGAGCTCTATGAAACTCCTCGATGAGTGTGGGATCCAGGATAACTCCAGCATTGACCCAAAAGC
>JAZGTJ010007859.1:0-22055 GCA_036877575.1 Botia almorhae | reverse complement strand
TTAAACTGGTTCTGGCCTTCCTCTTCACTTCTCTGGCCTTCATGGTAAGACAGACACTTTACAGATGAAATGCTCATAGATTAGCTGTGAAATCACACATGTACTTTATTTCCTGTATAAATTCTGTTTGATGGTCTGATCACGTGCCGTGTAAATCTGATCTTTTATAAAATACTCCTCTTTAAAAGTGAAGTTGAATTTGGGTGTGGAATGAAGACATCAGGTGTAATCCGTCATTTGATGGGATCTCATTTTGTGTGTTGTTGTTTTTGTCCTTTCTCAGCTGTTGGAGGGAAATTTCGCTGTGTTCATCAAATACACACTGGGATTCAGAAACGACTTTCAGAATATCTTACTGGCCATAATGGTGAGAGTCGCTGGACTGTTTTTTCTTCCAACAAATCGCTTTGTGAATTTGGTTTTAACATCCCTCGCAGGGCTGGGTAAGGTTAGCTGTCTCCATAGCGATGAAAGACCCTCATTTCTAGTTTAGAAGCAGCGTTGATTTGAGTGGACAGATGAAAAGTGTTTATAACTGCAGCAATCTAAACAGATTGATTACTGTTCAAGTCTTTGACACAGATGCCCAATACAGACTGTGTTTACTGTTGTGTAATACAGTAATTTAAAGTGATTCACGTGTGTCTCTCCTCCCAGCTGTCTGCCACTCTCACCATCCCAATGTGGCAGTGGTTTCTGTGCCGGTTCGGAAAGAAAACCGCCGTGTACATCGGAATCACAGTGAGTCTCTGATTGTCCTGTTGTGGCAGTGTGTGTGTGTGCCAGCAGTGATCATGACCCGTGTGTGTGTGTGTGTGTGTGTTAGTGGGCAGTGCCCTTCATGATCCTGGTGGTGTGTGTGAACAGCAATCTCATCATGTCGTACATCGTAGCGGTTGCAGCTGGTGCCAGTGTGGCGGCAGCTTTCCTCCTGCCCTGGTGAGTGTTCGGATGCCCCATTCCAAAACACTATCACGTTTTGGCAACGTTCAGTTTTGTTTTAAAACGTTTTTTTAAACGTAATGAATGTGGAGAGTCTGGTAAGATGTTTCTGCTGTCGGTGAACGACACCCTGTGGTTCCCTCACAAAAGAAAACAGAGTCACTCTTGTGTTCATTCACCTTCACTTCACTGGTGGAACGCTCTTCTGAATTCTGTCCTGTCTGCTGCATACTTCAGAATATCCTGAAAACATGAATACTTGACAGGATCATGTTGAACACTCTCCTCTGCTCCTTTCTCTCTCCCACGTCCAACAGTTAAACAGTGTTTAAAAATCCCTCCCTAAGATAAATCACTTTACTGTTTTCCTCACATTTGTAAGTCGCTTTGGATCCGTTGAATACCTAAATGTAAACAGTGCTCCTTTGAGAATGTAGTAAAATATGTATAGTAATGAAACGAGACATCTTACCCCATTTTGTCCTTTACCAACAGTCACCATCCCTCACTGAGTCTAAATGAATACAGGAGAAGCCTGTCAGCGTGAAATATTAAGCTGTGGTTTCCCACACAATATGATTTTTGATTTGTTCCAGGTCGATGCTTCCAGACGTGGTTGATGATTTCAAAGTCCAAAATCCTGACTGTCACGGCCATGAGGCTATTTTCTACTCCTTCTACGTTTTCTTCACCAAATTCGCTTCTGGAGTGTCGCTCGGGGTATCGACACTAGCGTTAAGGTAGTGCGTATACGAGAGAATTAGGTTTCCTCTGAACATTCTGCAACACACAACGTACAACCCACACACACTTAATGCTCACAGAAAGTGTCACAAACACACACAACGATCTTTGCACACTTGCCCTTATATTTCATCTGATTTATTTCATCTGATTTATTTGCTTTCTGTCTCTTTAGTTTTGCAGGTTACATGACGGGAGGTTGTGTTCAGCCAGATTCGGTGAACTTCACGTTAAAAATGCTGGTGTCGGCCGCTCCTGTATCTCTTATAGCTCTGGGGCTGCTCGTCTTTAAAATGTATCCCATCGATGAGAAACGCAGACGGTTTAACAACAAACAACTGCAGCTGTTAATGCAGTAAGACACACTTAAGATTATACACATCTGAATATACACACTTATGATTATACATCTGAAGAAAGGCCTCGGTCAGGATATCAGCTCAAATCTGTCATTTCTGTCAAAAAAAAATTGTTAGTTTATGTAGAGAAAATAAAGTGTTTTATTGTTTCTATTCACCTGCAGGAGAAGCGAAGATCATGACTCTGAGATGGAAGCCTTCCGCCTCGACATCAAAGCATAAAATAACAGCAATAGCCGTTCACGTGGTGACCTACAGTGGGCGCCAAAACACCTCTTAACCAGTGCAAACAGGAAATCCACCTGAACTGTCAAAGAGGGAACTTTCCTCCCTCAGCTGAATACCAGTGGAAGCTCCCTCATGCCAGCCCTGACTGTTACATAAATACTTTACAGCCTTCACAACGAGTCCCTGTTTGCTGATAAGATCTCTGGAAAACAGAGGTAAACCTATAAAGCTAAATAATAATGAGATTATCTGATTAAAAAAATACCCTTTTCTCATTTGAGGATGGATTCAAACTTTGCTTTCTGAATGTCAAGGGAAGTTAGTTTGAAATGTTTTCCCCTCAATGTTACCTGAACGTTTTGTTGGTTTTTGTTCTGCACTGGAGGTGATGTATTGTGCTGGGTGGAGGAAGACCTCGCTGTGGCATTTTATTGGGTTTTTTATTTATTTGTAGTGCCTTGTACTGGAAACCCAATCAAGTGAGATTACAGTAATAAACACAGCTGAATTTATTTGCAGTATTTATTTATTACACGCACAGGAGACAGTTCTGAGCCAAAGCTGTCAACAAGAAATAATGTTACAGACTGAAACGACATTCATATAAGAAGGTTTTATTGTGCAGTTATATGCATCATAGATTGAGCATTTCTGTGTCATAGATGTGTGAGAGAGAGAGTGCACTGACTGTTTCCCTGTGGATAGTGATGATTATTTAAACATACTGTGAATTTTCCTTCTATAATGAGTTATGGGCTTTATTGTCTGTAATGGTTTGTGTAATATTTTGCCAAAGTTGTAAAGTTAGACAACAAACCCCTGACATGAACATGCAAAAATAACTGAGAAATGAATTTTGTGTTTGTGAAAATGGTTTGGTGTTGACCATCTCATGAAGGTTGTACGATTTCAAACCTCAGCCACTCTCAAAACAGCACAGACAATATACAAATAATTATTTTTATGGTACAAAACGATAATGTGTCGTACACTATAAAAATGTACACTATGTAAATGTTGTTTTATGTACTGTATAAACATTAATGATTGTGTATTTATGTTGAGCTTATTAAATATGTCAAATACTGTTTTGTTAATGTAACTTTGTATGTGTCGTAATTTCTTAAAAAAAAACTTTGTGGGGAAAATAAAAGCTTTGTAAGGAATCACTGTGTTTTAATTATTGTTTATAAATAAAGAGTAAAACTCCGTATGTTTTTTGACAGAATAATAAACTATGAGATGTGTCGCCCTCTGGCGGTCAATGTCGCACGCAGGGGGGTGGGGTCCAGGTACAAACGTTAATCAATATTTGGCTGATTTTGGACCAATCGCGTCTGATCACCACAAGAACTTTAAACAAACACGTTTGATAGTGTAGCTTCAAACTCTGATAATTTACGATACTTCAAGCATTAATTTCACACAGATACAAATTGTTGATTTGAAAGTGAAAATTTAATAATCGCAGTGCAAGATCGATCCATAGCGTCTCGTCTTTATCTATGATGACAGAATCGATCACCCACGACCAGCACCCTGTGGAGGTTATACTGGGCGCTTCACAAGACACCGGGTCCAGTAACAGGTCGGTACCCGGGCTGCTACGGATCCCAGGGCGTAATCATCATCACTAAAAGGTTCTTCCTTAATACAGTATATTGTTTACAAGTTTGTACTTGTTCGTTACGAACTGCTGTCAGAAAGACACTTCCGGTCTCCCCGGGATAATGTGGGCGTGGAGCGTCGCTTTAAAAGGCAACGCGACGTCACAACCAACATTAATTATTCAGTGTTTATGCAAATGATTTACTTTTGTGCTACAGTTCATTTACATTACATTAACATGTATGCATTTGACAGACGCTTTTATCCAAAGCGATAACCATTGCATTATACGACACTGTGTTTTTGAGTATGTGCAATCCCTGGGATTAAACCCACAACCTTGGCGTTGTTAACGTCATGCGCTAACCACTGAGCTACAGGAAAGCTGAAGAAAACTCGCTTCCTCTGATGAAAAAACGAGGGCAATTCATAACCTTTAATGACAGTGTGTTTACATTTTGTGCGTGTGGGGTGGTGTTGAAACTGTCGTATGATTCATCATGTGCACAGTGTTGTCTTAAGACCGTCCTGATGGAGACCATTGTGCAACATAAACAGAAGCCGCTCAGATGATCGTCAGATCTGCTGATGGATGGTGAGCATCTGCTGCTGGGTTAAACCAGTGGCCAAACACTCGCTAAACTAACTTGTGCTGTTTTGCAAGTCTTCTGATAATCAATCAGTTGTGTAATACTCATAGTGTTAAAAAAAAGCTTTGAGAGTCTTGCCTCTCTATTGCCATCTCTGTTTGAAATATAAAATTGCAGGTTACTGTACGTACATTTCAATACGTATGCTGAAATCAAATGAAGCCAAACTGACATTTTCACTGAATCTGACCTGACAGCTCAAATAAATCATTATTATAAATGTACTGTTGTGAATCAAGGTATGGTGAGGAGATGGTGCTGAACGTTGATCTGTCATGTTATGTTCGACAATTGATTTTGTTTAACAAAAGAAGGGACGGATTGCAGCTTTACGTACGAGCGAATAACAGAATTTCATGTTTGGGTAAATTATTTCAGTAATATCGGCCCATGTTTTAGATGAATTGGGTTTACACATATTGAAATAAATGTTGTGATGTCTGCTTGATCTTTGGGTGTATGTAACATAATTTCAGTCCTTATATTGTCAATAATGGCGTTATAAAATGATTCTGATGGTTTTATATATTTATATGTGTGTTTGCCTGTGCTCTAGACTCCTGGTCCACTCCGGTCAGATCTGCTGTGTATCTGCTGGGTCAAAAGATTAAATGTCCAGGTCTCCACTCATCATCATCAGCCTGGAGTCAAACTCTTTCTCAACAGCTGTCATGTGACTACAGCCAGCAATCTGAATCAAGCCATCAAATACATCATAGACAACTGCAGGTAAGTGGAACAAAATGGAACAATAGTTATATTAACCTTTATCTGCCTTTACTAGATCATCATATGTGAATGCACAACACTGACTGATGTTCTGGAGTTCTCCCACACACACACACACACAGTTGTTTAGAGCAGACAACATTGTTCAGTTCTTGAATGCTCCTCTCTTTTCTCTGTGTCAGGGTTTGTAAGCTGTGATTAAGAAGTTTTCACTGATGTTGTGACCTCCCCTTTCTCAACTTTCCCTTCTTCAGCTCTCGACTCAATGACGATGATGATGTTATCTGGTTTGAAGCCAAGCCAAGAAGCCAAGCCTGCCAAAGAGCCCCAAAGGTCACAGCACGCCATTGCCTGTTACCCTAAGATCTTCAGAGGGCAATGCTAAGTGACAGAATGAGTCTCACACCATCACAATGGTCAGAGTGGAGGTAAAGAAAATGATGGAGGTAGCCATCAGAATCTCCATGTCTTCTAGTTTCTCTACTAGTAAGAGCTTTGTGAGATCCAAAAGGCAAAAAGTGAATTCAAGGTTAAAAAGCAAAAACACTCAGAAGAATTAAACTCCATGAAACGTGTTGCATCTTTGGGCTGGACAGAACACGAGATGATGAACCAGAATCTGGTGAAGGGGCAGAGGTCCTGGACACAGGGAGTTCCTGGGAGGGGCAAAGTTCCCTTGATGACCTCAGTTGTGGTTAATGGAAGGACTGAGGTAAGGATGTAAAAACAGGGTGTTGTGAGAAACACCCAGATTACGGTTTCCATTCAGAAATGAGCAAAAACGTTTAGCGACTTTTTGCAATTGTTCTTTTGTTTGTTTTTGTTCTTCTAGGGAATAAACCCAAATCTTGGTGACACTGGACATCTAAAGCTTGTATTTCAAAAATGTTTTATTTTTCAGTGGGAATCCCAGAAAAGATTGTGACCTTTTTGTAATATTTTTCTGACATTCCGTTCGTTGGAATTGGAACAACCTCAGACAGTCTTCTGAGTTATTTGATCTTGTAAACAATGATCTTGTTTTGGTAATTCTTGAAACAGAATTATGCACTTAACAACAAAATTGGATTTGATTCCAATGTTAGCCAGAAAATTTGGTTAACATTAGAGGAAGGAAAAATATTTAACATAATTCTGTTGTTGTTAAAAAACTACAAACATTCTTCAAAGGTACAATAACACTGCTCTTGAGTGTGAGACAGTATTTGGTGTCATTTAACAATGTTAGTTTGGGTGATGTACAGGCGACACTGTCGGCTGTGTTTAATTGTTTAAACAATAGATTAAAATTTTAAAAAGGATCAGCATTATATCACAAAAAACTACATTACCAGGTCAAATTCATGAAGGTCAAACAATTTAAATAAAGCTAATAGTATAATAATATTACATTTGTCCTGTAAGTTTCAGAAGTGTTTCAGTTTTGTATGTAGATATCACTGGTGAGTTTCAGAGTTTTGTTTCATCTGTGTCCTTCTGTTTCGAACGTACAGAAACACTAGACTTGTTATGATCAGCAGCAGCAAAAATCCAGGAATCAACGTGAAGCATCCATGACATTGGACGACCACTCGCTTTTCTCTCTTATCTGTAGAAGAAAATGAATCATTTCAGTAAATCATAGTTTTAGGAAGCGTCACGATTTAAAAGCATTTCATTTGTTTCTGTGGGAATCGAACCCATGATCTTTGTGCTGGTAACACATTGCTCTGCCAGCTGAGCTACAGGAACACAGGGACACGATAGGTGTGATTTTTCAAGAATTACATTTAAGAAGATATTTCCTTCAGGTAGGACACATTGTATGTGACATCAAAATACTTACAGTACTTCCGAATGTTTATGGTTATGTTACTGACCAGCATGAATTCTAGGAACAAATTATACTTATTCCGACACTTACTACAAATATTACTGATAACTAAAGAGCATTTTTAAACGGTTCCTGACCTGAGAACAGCTGGATTTCTCTCCTGAGGTTTTGTCTCAGGGGTTTATTGTGCAGTGTAACAGTCAGAGAAGCGTTGATGACTTCAGTGAGATGAATCCAGCTAGACACACTGTACAGTCCTGTTTGTGTGTCCTCTGTGAGGTGTGTGTGTGTCTGGTTCGTGATGTCTTCTGAGTCCTCCATCAACCACTGCAGTGTGGGAGAGGGAAACCCCCCCTCTGAGGTCACGAGCAGGTTGAATCCATCATTCAGCACAAAGATCTGCAGACGAGGTTCGGTGTAGAACCCTGAAAACAGCAGAACACATACAGGACAGTTACCAGAACCATTCTGATGGCCTGAGATTTCTTTGTACTGTGTTGGTAAACAATTACCTGCAATGCTGACTTCAAAACTCTTCTTCTGACTGCCAGAGCTGGTGCTGACGGAGCAGGTGTACACACCAGCATCCTTCAGAGAGGTCCGGTCCAGTCTGAGTGATGCGTTCCCTCGCACCATCTCCTGATTGAACAGGCTGGTGCGTCTGGCGTAGAACGGGTTCTGACGGTCCAGCTGGTCCCGGCTGTAATAAAAGCTGTGAACCACATCCAGTCCACGCTGCCAGGTAATAACTGTGCTGCTCAGATCCCATGAGTTATCCACTGGGAACGAGCAGGGCAGGATAACAGCTTTACCGTAAAACCCAACGAGAGTGTTGGGCACAGTTATCTCAAACACAGCTGGAGAGTGAAGGACAGAAAACACATCGGTTAGTTCACTATTATTTTTTCAGCTGTTGTCACGTCGGGACACTAATCCCTCAGTCAATTTACCTGCAAAATTATTTTTTATAAAAAAAAATCTAATAAAAATTATTTATAATTAAATATTTAGTTATATTATTATATAGTTATATAATTGTATATAATATATTAGTTATATTATTACCACTTCATTTGAACATTTAAGATACAAAATCAGTTTTAAGTCATTAAAAACATTGTATTGGAAATTCATAAAAAGGGATTGAAACATTTAGTGAATAGTTAACAAAGTAACTCAATTTTAACTATAACAGACGAGTTGTTACGTTATCAACAAATATTAATATTAAAAATTTACGCGTAAAATACACATTTTTTTTACACATTTAAAGACTTACTGAAACAAGCCGCTTCATAAAGAAGAAACAGGCAAAACACGGTCGCTCGAAGTTTCCGGTTCATGTCACGATCCCCGTCCGTTTACATCAGAGAAATCATCTGAGAGATGCTGGAGACACTTTACCGGCAGAGAAGAAGCAGAGAACCTGCCCCGAAACACCGAAACACTGACTGCTGCTCTGGACGAAGCGGAACATATAAAAACTTCATAGAGGCGGTGACTAAAAACACGAACTCGCACCTCTGACCTTTAAATCTTACTGAGTGAGATGTTAAAAACAAGCATGTTTTTGATGAAGTCTTTTAAATGTATTTGAGCAGGAAACTGAGAACACCGGACGGACGCAGCTTGCAAAAGTTGTACACTAACCTTTGTATAAAGCAATACTACTTGTTCGGTGGCGGTTTGTGTGCATGTCACACACAAAAACAATGTGAACAACGTTTACGTATAAACGCTGCGATAAAGTTTTGCGATGTGTAATCTGTTGTTATGCGTTTAATGTGCGAAGGTAATTCATTATTTGAATTAATTTCATTTTGTAAACTGTATACTATACCAAACATCTTTGCAATGATTTGTCAATATACTTGTGTGGTATTTTTAGTAAATTAAATTTGTCATCTGTCTGAAAAATGTCTTGTCCTTATAACATTTTTATTTTCATTCTGCAAAGTGTGTTTAAGGCTCATATAAAGCGAAACAAAAATTGCAGCTACAGATTAAAAAACATCCCACAGGTAATGTAAGCGGTATCTATTGTGTTTCATTCGGGAAAAATCCGGTCCGACAATTCCTGCATATAAACTTTCAGATTCCATCTGAAAAAAACAGGACTCGCCCTGAAACTCATCAAATGATGCACATGTCCACCTAAAAAACACCTTTTACACATCGCCTATTACATTACATTACATTACAGGGGAAACACACAAAACAAACACCGGCGTAAACTCCCAGCGCAAGGAAACATAAACTGCCAGGAAAGTCTCGGTTCTCAGACAAGCGTCGTTTCGTCCTGAAGACCCGCGGCTGGTTTCAGTACAAAGACTCACCAGAGAATTCACGAGGAAACCGCTTCCCTCTAGTGAACAGACACAACAACCCCAAAAAGAAAACACAAAAATTCCTCACGCAAACGCGTACATTTCATGTGTTTTCTCCTTTACAATAATCAATAGAAATAGTGCTGAAATGATAGAAACATTAAACAACCAGAAACTAGAAATGTGCATGAGAAGCGTCATATTAGAGGGAAAAATACGTGTCATGTTTTTGTGAGTGTGTGGTTTAGCTTTGACAGTATAAAACATACAGCTGATAATGAGTCACTGAGACAACTGATTTTAACACTCTTTACTCTCAAAACCTGACAATGAATAAACTTTTTAATCGTTGTAGAGAATGTTTTGAAACAACTGCTGTAAATCGGTTATTTCTCCCTGTTAAGAGATTATAATAAGAACAGATGAAATAACAGGAACATAAACAATCCTAAAAAGTACAGTGCATGATAATGTATTAAAAGCAAACATTCATTTTCATCCTATTTGACATGTACACTGATACTGTAAACGAACACAAACTCTTTTTAAACTTACAAACCTTTTACTCGCGGTTGTTGTGTGATTTTTGAACAACTGCTCGACCCTACATGCGCACGTACATTGACACTACCTTCTTAATTCATACTTGCACAATCCTCTACACTTCTACATATGGACAGCAGGACACACCAGAGGGGTTTTATTAAAGGTAAGGTAGGCAACCTCACCAGAGGCTAGCAAGAGCAAGCTAGTTTTGAAAGCATAAGATCCCGCCCTCGCTTCCTAAACGCATGGACACTGCTGACGGAGGATTGTGTGCGGGCGCAGGGTACGTGGGGGAGGTACGCAAATACAGTTTAACAGGCAAGTAAGACATCCTATCATTGTATTCAGACCAAATGAACCGACGATATATATTAATTAAAATGTATTTAGGGTGCTTAGTGACTGCTATCAGGATGTGCAAAGACTTTCAACCAGCATGACAAAAACGTTTCTGGAACAAACCGCCTACCCCGCCTTTAAATGTCATGAATAAAAACAGAACCTTTCCCAAATCTGTGGTCCATACTTGCACCTTTCCGCTTCCGCTTAGCCTCTTTTTAATCATTCTTTCACATACATTCGTTACCTTTCATTTTATATTTCTCTTATATTCTGGCTGGCATTCAAGTATGCCAGTATGTACTTTACTGTCTCCTGTACTTTATCATACTGCAGTTTCTATAATGCTCCCCAACAAACGTTAAAGATGGAAATTGAAGGTGGTATATCACTTGTGTTGGACTGTGGACACATAAATTAAACAAGAATGTTTAGCATTTCCAAAGACCAAATATCAGTGACACATTCACATGATAAATGTAAAGCAATTACACTAAACGAGTGTACAAAAGTGCAATATGCCCGTCTGTACATAAAGACTTTTTGGTATTTTACATTTTAAAATCGCAAAACTTTGTTGAAAAAAATCAGTTACAGGGATAGTTCACCTACAAAAAATCTATTTTCTTACCCTCATATTATTCCAAATTTAAATGACTTCTATAATCCAAACTTTACACCTTAAACTTTATAACTTACATATTCTTCTGTGGAGCACAAAAGACATTTTGAGAAATTTTATACGCATACAATGTAAGTCACTGCTGTTAGCTTACTAGCGTACTTCAAATATCTTCTTTTTTTGTGTCATACAGGTTTGGAATGACATGAGTTAGTGATGGAAGAATTATGTGGGTGAAACAGTTTAAAGATCTAAAGCCTGCTTTTAACTGCGACAAAGGCACAAAATCATTCATTATTTAACACATTCATGCATGTGTTTATTCATTTGTTGGTCTCAGTCTGTACTTTCTGTCCGGCAGTTTGTACAGTCTCTGTGTGCGCAGGCCCTCTCTCAGCTACAGTCTCTGCAGAGTTTTTGGGTTTCATAGCAACAGGAGGAGGAACTTTGACAGCTGTCTTGTGTGAGTCATTAGGCTTGAATGAGTCCGACACAGAAGCTAACTCTGCCACCAGAGTTTTCCTCAGATCAGCCTGAACTGCAGAAGATGTAGGAGTCTCTATTACAACCCTCTTGGTGCTCTTGGAGAAGATAAAGCTGGCTGTGGATGCAGGTGAGATGGGTACAGTGTTGCCACCTGTCACTGGTGGAGGAGACCGCAGACCAAAGCGTTTTGCTTGGTTGTCTTTAGAAGATAGAGCGGCAGTCTTCAGACGAATGGCGTCCTGGAGACGCATGGAGGGATTGGCTGGTGGAGAGATTATGGGAGGTGTAGGAGAAAGAACGGGTGGATTAGAACTGGAGGCTTGGGTTTCTGGCTGCTCACTCTTTGGCTTTGATGGGGTTTCAATGGTGATTGTTTGCTTCACTGAATCATAGTTGGTCTTGTTGGGTTCTTGTTTATGGAGTTGGGTCTTTGGCTGACTGGTGATCGATTGGTCTTTTGGTCCTGTTGTGCTTTGCAGGGTTGCAGGTTCAGATGCTGTAAGTTGGATTTCCACAAGGGTATTGGGTTCTAGCTCTGGGTCAGTACATGGTTGTTCAGTTGCTGCTTCAGTTGTTGTTTCTTCTGTCTTGTTGTTTGGTTCAGTTAGTTCACCGGTGGCTAATACGTGTATTTGAACAATGTTAACTGTTTGAATCTCTGGTTCAGCTGATTCCTGCTGAGTTTCTGATGCCACAGTTTTGTTTATAGGAGCATTGGGGGGCGAATCTTCAGTTTTTGGCTCTGTGCAAGCCAGAGATTCCACATCAGGGGGCAGCGCTGTGATAATCAAAGACCGTCTGACTGGCTTTGGAGGAGCATCCTGACTGGTACCTGATTTCGGTGTGGGTTTTTCTGGATCTACAACCTGATTATGATTGTATTTAACCGACCTGAGACGAACCATCTGTAGGAGAGACTGGGTGACCATGGGAGAGCTCTCCTCTTTAGTCATTGTAGAACTGCCTAACTGTTTCTCCTCTTTTTCAGTTGTCACTAGTCTGACCTCTTTTTTTACATCAGTGGGTAGTGGGGGGGCTGGAGGAACATTAGCTTGGTGAGAAGCAGTTGATGTTAAGATGATACTATGTTTGGCTTCTTGCGGAGGGGATGGGATTTTCTTTGGTGCAGGAGGTGGGGCTGGAGGTGGTGAAGGTGGTACTTGTGGTGGAGGAACTTGTTGTGGTGGTGGTGGAATTTGTGGTGGTGGAGGAACGTGTTGTGGTGGTGGTGGAACTTGTGGTGGAGGAACGTGTTGTGGTGGTGGAACTTGTGATGGTGGTGGAACTTGTTGTGGTGGTGGAACGTGTTGTGGTGGTGGTGGAACGTGTTGTGGTGGTGGTGGAACGTGTTGTGGTGGTGGTGGAACGTGTTGTGGTGGTGGTGGAACTTGTGATGGTGGTGGAACTTGTTGTGGTGGTGGCGGAACGTGTTGTGGTGGAACGTGTTGTGGTGGTGGTGGAACTTGTGATGGTGGTGGAACTTGTTGTGGTGGTGGTGGAACTTGTGGTGGAGGTGGCGGTGGAATATCTGGTGGTGGTGGTGGAACATATGGTGGTAATTGAAGTAGTACAGATTGTTGTGAAAATTGTGGTGGTGGAGGGATGATAGTTTCATTTTGCACAGCAACAGAAAGTGCAGAAATTGGACCATCTGGAGGAGCGGGAGGAGGAAACAGAGGATGTTGAGGGATCCATGCAGTTAGGTGCTTTATGGCTAGGTCAGCTGGTGAAAGTGGCAAATCAACAGTGTCTGGAGGGGGTTTGGTGTGCCACCAAAGTGTTGCTGGTGCAGTATCTGGAGGGGGTGATGGGGGTTTGGCAACTTTGCCTTTAAGCTCTACAGTCTGCAACACAGATGTTGCTTTCACTCGGTCATGTCTGTTTGTCAAGGCCACAGGCTGTGGTACATCCACAATTTCAAGACCTCTCTTTTTAGCCCAGTGTGCATAGTTAACAGGTCCTGGCCCACACAACAGTTCAAAAGTGCGCTGGTTATGAGCCCAGGTTTCTGGAGGAGGAGCTTGGGGAGCCAATACGTTGGGATGTTCTGGAATGTCAAGCAGAGACCAGAGAGCCATTACTGCTGGGGAATGAGTTTTTCCATTCAATACGCTTTTTGCAGACAGAAGAGTTTTCCTGAATTCTGCAAGCTTGCTGTTGCCATTTGTGTATGAATGATGCGAGTTGACAGAGGACATGGCTGGCTGGTTTTCCTTTGACAGGTAAGTTGTGGGGACATTCTCACTGAACTGGCTGCTATATGGGGATACAATTTTGTTATGTCTAAGCAGCTGAGTGATTAAGTATGAAGGACTCTCAGATCTGTTCCCGCTCTGTTTCTCCTTGTGTATCGAGTATGATCTGCTGGGAGGGGCTGGAGGTCTCTTGCTCTTCTTCATCACTGACAGATTGTGTGTAAAAGCACCAGCAGATTCTGTCTTCCCGTTGTTCTCCTTGTCTGAATTGTCCCCATTCACATGCACTGAGGCATTATGGGATCTATAGTACAGGGTTTTTGTCATGTCTGGCCCGCGTGTGTTTTCAACCTGACTTTCTCTGCTGGCCACACGGGGAGTGCTACTGCTGGAGATGGTGGACGAACCTGACACCAGTGTGTCTGAGGATTCTGAACGGCTCCAGCCCGAGCCATTGGAACCAACCATTGAACAATGTGAAGAGACCCTGGAGGATGAACGGGTAGACGCCGGGCTGGCCGGCACCAGGCTGCTTTTACTGACCATTCGGACGCTGCTGCGACTTGGGCCGCGACTGAGTTCCACAACGTCCACGGCTGGTGGCAGAACAGCGTTTGGAATGATTTTTGACATGTATGTGGCCTGAGGGGAGATGGACATCACCGCAGTGGGTGAATTCTCTGAGGGGTTCCCCGATGTGGTCACCAAAGAAACACCTACTCCAGACCTTTCTGGATCTACAGGGCTGTTCAGGGGCTTTTGGAGAGTTGGGAGCCCTGTGTGTAAGTTGTCGACACCCTGAAGACGGTCTTGCTCAGAGGTGATATGTGCACCATCCACAGTGGTAACAATGGCAGGGAGGACAACAGCTCCATTAGGAAGCTGATCATCAAGATTGGTGGTGATCCATGCTGCCCTGTCCAGCCCTTTAGATACAAAATATGCAAATTAAAATGAATTAAACTGCTTTCCAGTAAGTAACTTAATCAACGTGTAGTTCATTTTAATAGAACAGAGTGAAATGTACCCAGCTCTCTCTGGACGTGTCTTGGAATTCCCACAATTTTCTTCACATGTTTTCTGTGAGATTTGGTCTTCTCCTTCTCCTTATCTGGCTTCAGAGGTCTGAACGTGGAGGCTGAAGAAAGAGAACAAAAAACAATGTTGCTGTGATGTTGTTCTAATGTTTCCTTAATGTTTTGTTCATGCTATGCAAAACCTGTCCCACCATTAGACACTTAAGCAGATATAATATATATTTAGCATAAATATTAATTTATTAAAATATATTAAATAATTTTTCCACGTTTTTCGCCTGCTCTGATTTGTATTAGATATTTATTCCTCTTATAAAAATGGATACCACAACTACTGAGAGTTTATCTGTGTGTGAAGTGGCACCTTGGCGCTTGAGTCCAGACCGCGTTGATCGTGTTGAGATGGACGAGTGCATGGAAACAGAATCGACGGCTGTGCTTTCGGACTCAAAGCCTCCGAGTTCACTGAAAGCCATGCTGTCATCAGTACGAGTCGTTACTGTTGACTGCAGCAAATGACATCATTAACACTCCTAAATGATCCTTCATCAGCCATTCAAAACAATCAACAGTACCGTTTTACATTTTAGTGTAATTTATACACAGCCATACAAAGTTTGTTTGACCTCTTGTCGTACAGTGTGTGGCTGTGTATGACAGTTGAAATTAAAATGAAGAAAACCATAAAATTAAGATTAAGGAAAAAAGATTAAAAGAGTATAAATATATAATATGTTTATATATAAAATACAATAAACATGACAGAATATGACGAGCATAAAAATGTATATGAAATACAAATATGTCTATGTATAGTGTTTGTATGTATATCTACGTATACATTTCATTTAGTAAATGCTGTGAAAGAAGGGGTGGATATTACTGTTACATTGAAACAGTTCTGTAAGGATGATTAAAAGTTTTTTTGAATGCTAGCTTTGTGAAAAATGGACTTACGATCACACTCTGGTCATCCGGGTAGTCTATCCCATTTTTATCGTCTGGAACATAAACAAACATCAGTTCTCACCCCAACTAATCATGTAACAATCACCAAACGTGGTATCAAAGATGCATGCGTGTGGCTCAAGTCTGTTTTAAATTACGTTTGTTATTTTTAAAATTGTGTGTTTTGTTGATTCTGGTTCTGGTTCCTACCCTCCTGCTGCAGTAGCTTCAGGCCCTGCTGGGCCTCTGTGTGCAGGTCCAGCACATACTTGGGCCGATGACCCTCCACAAACACATTTTCCTGAAACTCCTGGAGAGGATGAGAGGCCACAGAATTCTCTACAGACAGAAACAAATTTGTTTAATGAATTAACAAGATCCACAAATGACAAAGACAAACACACCCATGATGCCTAGAATGTACAGATATTACATAATATGACTGATCCAGCTGATTGCACACAAAGAAAATATGTCTTTATAAATTTATTTGTTGCCATGCCAGGCCAGGCGGATCACTGATGCCAGTCGATCCCCCACCCTTGCTGCCAAAAGCCATGCATTTAAATGTACAAATAATCACTCAGAAGATGCTTACAAATGAAGACAAATATTTGATTACACAGAAACCAACAATGTAAGCAGTGCTGTAATGAATTTGCTTTTAAAAAGTGATTTGGCTAAAGCTTGAGTACACTAACACAAACCACAAGAGGGAGTAAGAGAGCAAAGCAACAGCTTTGGTCACAGTGCTTAAGGCAAACAAAACTTGTTGCTCAGCCTGAAGAACAAAAGTAGCTTTTCATGGCCAATGACTCAACCAGCATGTAATTTGTCTCCAAAGCTGCCAAAAGTGATGTCATATGCGATGATCTTTAAAACATTATTTTTTATCAGATTCTTAAAGATATCCTCTAATGCTTGGATGAAGGGATAAAGGATATGAATTCCCCTTTTAATATTAAACTAAAATTATTTCTAATTAATTCTCGGTGACGTAGTTACATAAACCTCCATCTCAATGTCATGTCAGAGACGAACTCCACCTTCTTATCACACAACGCTGTTTCTGATCCAGCTTCATCAGTCGCCACCAGGAGACAACCAGAGGCAATAAATATACATTATACATTCAGTTAAAAGGCTCTGATATCCTTAATTCTTTTCTTATTAATCTTTATACAGCGCAAAAAGACACACAGATATCTGTGTCTCACCACTGATGTGTGTGTTTTAAATGGAGACAGGCAGACTAGAGATAAAATGTTCTAAGAAACAATTTTGGACAATTTAGATAGCTGAAGAAGAATCTGTTCATCACGGAGGAAAAACACACATGCTGTATAATAAAGCAAGAAGCCAGAGGCTGCGTATTCAGAGACACGACATGAACGCATAAATCTTTGAAATGAAATATTTCAAGCTTCTATTGGTGATGCATTAGTACAGAATGTGCGATGAGTGTGGCTCATCCAATCAGCACATCAGTGACAAGAAGTCACATCAGAAGCTCTGTAATCTAACTGCAAACCCTCTTTCTGTGTGTTTGTATGTTACAGAGCATCAGGTTGATACTTTTCAATGAACAGCAACACTGTTTTTAATTCGTTTATTCTCAGAAGTGCAGATACACATAATAATAAAAGCAGCACAGAAGGAGAAAGACTGCGACATGCATGGACAGGCTACAGGCAGATGTCAGCTGCACCCGCAACAGCTCTGAAACACACACACACACACACACACACACAGTCTAGGTAATAATTTCCCATCCACAGCACAACTACTATAAATGAAAAGATTAAAAAACAAACTACAAACAAAAACTAAACAGTAGCAGCGTTTAAAAACAGAAAGAGAGAAGGAAAAACAAACCCAACGTGCAAGAAAGAATGACAGAGATTTGTAATATAAACCCGCGTCTCTCTCATCGCTGGCAGCTGGATTCCACAGGCAGTGTGTGTTCTGCCAGGAGCTCAGCTCTGCTCCCTCCAGACAGCAAATTAACAGTTTATAGAACATCATCACGCTGTTTTCATGTACAGTGTAAATACTGTAGCCAGTTAATATGTGTTAAAATAAAAACACGTTGCTGCAAGATCTGTGGAACAGGCCCTTGACTTAATCCTTCTGGGAAAACTGTCCGTTTGTCCCCGAGGCTTTCTTCACAATGCTGCTTAACAGTAAAAGTAACAGATTACGGGGACAAATGTATTTCAGCTAACGCTCACACAAAAGTTCTAAAAGCATTTTGACTGGTTACAGTTTCAACACGCCACACAACCTGACAGTCAGTGTGTGCGGATTTTCTGAAAGGCGTCAGAAAAACTCCTGCCTGCCACACCTGTATCATATAACAGTAACGTAATATTTGTTCTGTTGGCATAATAACAGTTAAAAAGGGACTTAACGGAGATGCAGGCAATGCTGCAAAAATGCTACACATGAACACAGAGCTAAAGGAGATGCTGTCAGCCCACACATACACTTACAGTTGCACTTACAGATACCCAGCTAATAATTTTAGGTTATAAGAACATTTCCCTAAAATTTTATTTTGAAGTTCTAGGAACGTTCAAGACGTCCAGTTTTTTAAATGCTGTATTGCTTAGGAACGTTATTCAAAGATTTTTAATTTTGTATTGTATTTTAAATGTTTCACTAACAACTTAAGAACAAAGTTTTTAATATACATGATACATGATGTTAAAATAATGTTTCTACTATTGTTACTGCAAGAACGTTTAGATAGTGAAGTTGAGAACTTTACGGAACATTAGCCACTGTTCTGAGAACGTTCCATGTTAGCTGGGAACTTTACCAGTTTATCAGTTCATGTTACTGATGAGGAACCAAATTGTGCAGTAAATACTTCCAGTCTACACAAAAACTTGATTAAAGGGACCTCAGTGTGGATGTTGCACATACAACAAAGCTGAAAGTCAGTCTAGCACCAGGTCCAACTCTGGCACTGAGCTAATAAATCTGTACTTACAGAATCCAAACAGAGAACCAGTTTTACTAACTTCACACCTGTTCTTTGTGTCAAAATCTCCAGGGTAACACTCAGGGAAGTTTGGAATTCCACACAAACACACCCACTCATAACAACAAACACACACAAACTCTGTGTTAAGCTCTCAAACGTTCACAGACACTGTGTTCAGAAATGGTGCCAAGAAATGACAAACATTTATCACGACGAGTAGAAAGCCACAGTTCAACTGTGGAACCTCTGGCGAGTATGTAACTTCTAGCAAGAGACGTCAAATATGCTGGGAAGCGGAGCATTTCATGGGAAGTTGGTTTTAGGTAACTGTTCTTTGTTCGGATTGAAACGCAGATATCCCGCAGGAAGCTTAAACGTTCCAAGGTTTGGGATACAGGATACCAAACACAATATTGTATGTGTTTTCAGTTTGACCTTCTTATTAGCGATGCAGGCTAAGTGGCTAAGTGGTTTAAAATTGGGCATTGGGGATTTGAACAAACCTACTAACCTTGCTAGTTAGTTAACTTGCTACTAACCCCCTTCAAGTTGAGACTTGAAAGGGTGACAGTTAACCGGGTACTGATGTAGCAGATACTGTAACAGGATTATGGACGTTAATATACAGTATTCTATAGTTATTTTTGGGGATGTGAAGGTGAGTTTATAGGACATTATGCCTTCAGAATAGAATTGCGGCTGAGGGTTTAGCATTGATAACTCATGTCATGTAAAAGTCAAATTATCATTATCACGAGAGACAGACCAAAACAAGCTCAGCAATATACACAGATAAACTCATCTAACAAACGAATCAATACTCTGTGTAAGATAGAGAATTATTGATCTCCATACTGAAAGGTAGCAGCACACGATAATCTTATCAAGTGGGGCACTTTAAAGTCAACACTGAGAGCCATTCACAAGATAACACAACACACACAAAATAATCACATCACACACTCGCACGAGAGATGATGAAACACAATAACACTGATTACGAAAGATTTGCAGGACATTTCCACTGTGAGACTCCTCATCTATGTCTGCATTCAACACATACATTCACTCTGTCAGCTGCCACTGCTCTCCACTTTTAATAATTCCTTTAGTTCAGTGAACAATTACACTTTATTATTTTTAATAATTAAGGACCGAAGTGTCTAAATCATCTGTTCTGCTCCATCACAATCAGGATGGTCACACAAACGCTGTTTATATTTCGTGGTTACGCACCATATAGATTATCATGAACGCTGAAGTGTGTTCTGTCACACCCGTGTGTGTTTAAGTGGCATCTTGCTACACTCAGCGGGTGGGGTTGAGGTGTAGTCTCACAAAGGTCACAGAGATATTTAAAACATACAAACCTCAAACAAGAAAGAATTGATGAGGATCCAGTGCTGATTTTTACAGTACAGAGTTACAGTACAGATGTACAGTAATGTACAGTACTGTTTGCTGACAGAAGAAAACACACAGACACTGTTTCACACACAAACTCTTTTAAAAAGACATCTACACAGTTCAAGGGACCTCAGTAAAGGGCTGGTCTGTATCTTCACTGCATGTTTAATCTTTAACTGGGAAAAACTTTTGACTGTGACAATCGTAAAGCAAACGTTTTCCACACTACCGTCACCACACACAGAAACATACTGGGATTTGAGTGACGTTTGGGAAAAGGTTAAAGGTCACTTGATGTGTCAGCGTTCCTTAGTCCAACACACGAAATAAAAACGAAAGAAATAAAGAGTTAAAAGTGAAATTGGCAAGAAGCATAAATTCCAAAAGAGGGAGAGACTCTGTACTTATTTCTGCTTTGAAAGACAGTCAAACCTCAAGATATTCAAATCTATTCATCGTTTCATTATCAATTGTTCTGCTGTTGAACTGTAAACACTGACGCGCTACATTTTACTGTCTATCCTGGTACTGTAAAAGTAATCGTGTTACTATTTAGAAAAAATGCATTTTAGTGACTGGTTACATTTCAACACAAAAATTCTCAAACACGAAAAAACATATTAAAAAATAGTACTGGTAGTAATGGTAGAAATAGTAATGGTACTACGTGGCAATATAATAATTTATAAATACAGTGTTGGAGTGACTATTTAAAAAGTACACATGGTGTCGTACATTGTGTGCCAACAACCCCAGTCTAAATCAGCCTCAAACTGTACATGTTTTTATGTCTGTACACGGGACAACAACAAATCCATGCAAGCTAATTAATTCTGGTTAAAAATGCTTCATTACATTGAATTACAAAATAAATCAAGTTTTAAGTCTTCAGTTTGCCATGAATGAAGAGTTTGTTTTTCAAATGGATCACACCTCTACATTCCTTCCCAACACATAATAGACGCTTGACATCACTTCTTTCCTCTCCTTAATTTCCCTGAGACGCATTTGCTTACAGAACCAGTTTATGTTATGAAAAGATGCAAAACATGTTTTAGATATTAGTGATGCAAAAATTTCATAAAACTCCTCCAAGTAAGAAAGCAAAATAGAAGCAGGTTTAGAAAAGAAACACACATATATCAGTTCCCAGATCCGGTTCTGGGGATCCACTGCACATTTTGTATCTCTCCCCTTATCTAATGCATTCAGTTCAGTTGATGAATCTCTCGGCTACTGAACTGATGATCAGAATCAGGTGCGTAAAGTAATGGAGACCTACAAAAGGTGCTGGTTTCTGGAGCGGAGTTGAGAGCCACTGATCTGAGAAATATTCTGTGTGTTAGGTGCAGATGGTGCTGCAGATGGTTACCTCTGTTCAGTATAGACTGCGGTAACTCTACAGGTGATCCAGGGGCGAGCAGATCTCGTATCTCTGTAGCGTGCTGCCGATGTTTCCTGCGTTGTCTGTTCAGCCACTTGAAGGCGCGGGTGAGGGATGCCGCCTGTCTCCTGCCCCGTTTGCCTTTGCCCCCGTGGCGGTCCTCAGTAAAAACCTGCAGCATATCTGGAGGTATCAGATCCCCCACAGACTCCCGGCCTGATGACATCACGCAGCCTGTCACAAAACCACACAGAATTCACAAATCTGATGATCCGATCTCGCATGTTTCCTGATCAATACAGAAATCATCCAAAAAATGACACTTTAGTCATGATTTATAATGTTGTTTTATTTATTTATTTACACCACATGGCCAGAAATGTGCACATCTCTTCTGATGAACAGGTCTGGCCATTTGAGCTACACCTGTTATTATCAGCCTAAAGTCAAGAACACAACAGTGAATGTGTGTATTTGTTGTTTGCTGGTGAACAAAAGTGAAACAGTTATTGACACAGAAGTCACGATCCACACAGATTAGGGTCTGACCACCAATTTACTCAATGAGTTACAGACTCATTCCTCACCTAGTCATCAGCTCCACCCCTACACACACACACACTCCCTACATACCCACACACAGATACACTCTCTCTCTCACAAACACACACACACACACACACACACACACACACACACTCT
>JAZGTJ010007858.1:0-22055 GCA_036877575.1 Botia almorhae | reverse complement strand
AGATGTATATCTTCCTGTCCCATAATTCTTGTGATTTTAAAATGTGCTTTGCTTCTGGTGCAGAGCTTAGCAGAGATGATATCTATGCCATTGAAGTGGTTGGTGGAGCCACCAGAATTCCAGCCATTAAGGAGAGAATTTCAAAGTTCTTCTGTAAGGACATCAGTACAACACTGAATGCAGATGAAGCTGTAGCACGCGGATGTGCCCTACAGGTAAAATGTTACATCTCCATCACAGGAAATCCAGTGATCTGAACAATTCTCCAGAATCATATTTTCTATGGCACTGGAGTACTTAGAGCTCAACTAGTAGAGCCTTGACCAAGGTCATGGGTTTGAGTCCCAGGCAACACACGGTAAATTGCTTTGGATAAGCATGTGCTGAACATATATATGTAAAATGGCCTTGATAACAGCAGTTGTAGGTGTTGTAGCACAGGCACAGCAGGGAGTCTTTGCATTTTGTGGGAGAGTCACGAAAACAAGATGAAATCTGTGGTCCATGCATGGATTACCATGCAGTGCTCTCTCTGATTTCTTACACTAATACCCCATTTAGACAGCTTATGTAACAGCATTTGCCTGTGTATACATAAATGTTTATTTCTGTGTGTGTGTTTAGTGTGCAATCCTGTCTCCAGCCTTCAAAGTCAGAGAGTTCTCCATTACAGATGCTGTTCCCTTCCCAATAACCCTTCGCTGGAAGTCACATACTGATGAAAGTGTTGGGTAAGAGGCATCTTGCTCTACCTCAATCATAAACTCCATTTATAAACTGTATGATTTCAGTACATGTTTCTGAATTTAGTATTATTTGTTCTGGTTCTTCTTGGTAGCATGTAACTACTTACTGGTGCTTGCAAAGACAAGCATCACTATTGCAATTGCTTATGCTTAGGGAGTTAGGGATTTTACAAACCCCTGGATGAAACCTTAAATTATATACTGCAGCTTGTTGAAGAGAGACGTGCTGTTACTTTTCTAATCAAGACTTGATTTTCACTAGACAGATGCTAAAATGGGTTAAATAAACCCCATAGATTTAAGATCTGAGCCATATCAAGGGACTTGGGGGTGGGGTCTTTTGAATTAGAATTTCTGAAACCTCATACTGTAAAAAGAACTCCTAAATCACCTTAGCAAGAGCGTTAAAATACCCTGGCAACCACCCACTGCAAATTAGTTTTGTTCATATTTAGGGTTATTTATTTATTGAGCAAACTCTAAACCTTATTGCATGCTTGTGTTACCCCAAATCATGCTTATTGAGAATAGGTGCACTAATACTACTCTAATTATCTGACTTAAAGGGATAATTCACCCCAAAATAATAATAATTTTCTGTTAATTTACACCCTCAGGACATCCAAGGTGTAGCTGATGTTTTTCTTCAATAGAACAGTAAAGACGTTTTTAGCTAGAACCATGGACTGTGGATACATTTCTTAAGAAAGTGTTAAAATTGAGTGTATTTATATTCAGTTACACATCTGTTTTCTTTTTAAGTGAATGTGAGGTGTACAGTAAGAACCATGCTACACCTTTCTCCAAGGTCATCACCTTCCACAAGAAGAAACCTTTTGACCTGGAGGCATTCTACAGCTCTCCACATGAGCTGCCCTATCCAGATACCAGAATAGGTCTGTATCATTTGCATGTATCTTTGACTGTATAAATATTGAAGTTGACATCCTGTAATGTCATTCTTAAGTAATGAATAATTTTTCATCATTTGGGATAATTCACTTTAGAGCTTTAGTCAGGGTTCTTTAGCCTAATTTATGACAAAAATAAGACCAATCACTCTGGTGGAGGCTCAGGGGACCCTTAAATAGTCATTCATGTCCTCATTTGATTAAGAAAGCCCTCAGCATTGTGATACATTGTGTCAAAGCGCCTGTTATTTCAGCACATTAGCTGGAGTGGGTTAGGGCTAGTTCTAATCTCAGGTGTCAAAATTCACCACTCACCAGGCAGGTAATTAGGACTGAGACATGCCGTCCCATAAGCTCCAACTCCTACCACATTTACTGCTTTAGGAACTCTTCATATAAAGTGTGTGGGAGCCCGATACACTCCCATATGGAAATCCCATGAGTCTCTGGGGCTTTATGAGTGCTGATGCTGGTCTTGTGAATTTACCACCATGTTATAATTACATCTACATGTGGATGTAGAGGTCAAGTTTTTTCGTAGATATGGATAATATATATTGTTATTTCAGTATGAAACAGTGCTGAACTGTTACAAAATTAGATTCAATAAAAAAGCCAGAACCACTTTAAATAACGAATTTAAACAGTTACATACAAAATTAACAACCCATAAATTTCCCCAAAACATAATTTTGCTAATTTAGATTGTGAAAATAGAGCACCAGCAAACAAGGTAATTTAAAAAGACAACAACTGATCAAAACCACTACTATTGGTTGTTATATCAAAACCAATATGATGCAACCTCCATATGGATGTGTTATAATAAAGTGCTAATACTTCTTTCTGATTCTGGGTCTGATTATGTTGTTGTTCTGTTGTGGTCAGGTCGTTTTACTGTCCAGAATGTGGTACCGCAAGCTGATGGTGACAGTTCAAAGGTCAAGGTGAAAGTGCGTGTGAACGTGCATGGCATCTTCAGCGTGTCCAGTGCTTCTCTAATAGAGAGGCTGAAGGGAGAAGCAGAAGATGTGCAGATGGACACAGAACCCACTGTACAGAATGAGGGCCGGCCTGAAGATCAGGTAAATGCTTTATCAACCGATGTTAGAAAAGTCAAAACAGGACCCTTGACCTATGTAAATTAAGAATTTGTCCTGTATATAATATTTGTGAACTTTTCAGTCAATCAAAAAACTATAATTGTAGTGTGAACTAAACAGTGCACACTACTATGTGATAATCTTTCCTTGTCTGCTGTCTTTAATTGCAACCACATCTAATGCTGTTTGATTTCACCCCTGCAGCTATTTATGTAAGCCGTTATACAGAAGGCATATAAACATAAACATAGCCAGTGGGATAATAAAATCTGGTTTGGCCCACAATATCTCTCTATAACATCAGTTTAATCTCATTCAGAGCATGCATAGCTTTTGCTGCATTTGTGTTATGATTGCGACAATACAAAGTCTAATGTGCATTTGTAGCATGACGATGCACTCAGCCTCAGCTGTTCATTGGTGCTCCGCTTATGAAGAATTTACATAACAAGCAAATATATTCAGCACTGTGAGCCTTTTCAGTGTATCTGTGTAGAGCAAAGCTGTAGGATCAGATGCCACTCATGCTATTTTTACCTATTTTATAGAATAAAATGCAAGTGGACCAGGAAGGTCAGGGAGAACACACCACTGATGAGGAAAGAATGAATAACTCTTGCAATAAGGTACATTTTACCCTATCAATACTCAAATACTGTGAGACTTAAATTCTTGGTGCTTTAAAATGGTTATATAATGGCCTTCTTGATTTTGCCATGTGAGAGATGTCCCTGAGACAACATTTCAATCAACCAATCAGAGCCGAAGAATACATTTACAGTAAAGTTTAGGCTTATAACCAGGGTTAGGTGCTTCTACACTATCGTTATTCACCTATAATTTCCCTCTGATTTTAGGGATAAGTTAGGGTTAGGTTTTGGGCTAGGGATAGGGTTTTTCTACAGATATGTTGGTCCAGGTTGAGCTCATATCATACTTTTAATGATAGTATTTCCATGACAGGGTCTTCGGTGACATGTTTCTAACATTGCCTTTTTTCAGAATCAGATGCACAGTAGCAGGTGCCACACAAGGTTCAGAGGCCTTTCTAAACATTTCACTCTCAATTAATTAAGTTAGGAATGTCAGTATTTATTGTAATTCATCACCTGACTGGGACTGGCCGTTGTTTCAACAGATGATCTTTTCGGACTGTCATCTATCATGTTCAACATGACCCTTTCAAGGCAGTATGTTACCTGATAGTACTGTATTTTGGTTGTAACATATGTCACTATGGTTTTCATAAAGGATGGTGCATCTGATAAGCAAGAGCAAGGTGCAAGCAGTAGCAAACCCAAACCAAAGGTTAACAGCATTGATCTGCCCATCTTGGCGAGCACCACCAGACAGCTGGACAGAGATGTGCTCAGTAACTTTGTTGAATATGAGGTAAGTTTAACTTCTGCTTTAGATCCTTTGAGTCTTCTCAGTGTATCTGTGTATCTCAGTGTATCTCAAAGCAGTTTTCTTTAGGACCATTCACCCAATGCATTTTTAAAGCATGAAACCCCGATGCCTGTTTTAAAGCAGAGCTTAATTTTTTGCAATTTTTTTGAGTTTGTTTTGGATATTTGAAACCTTTTTCCCATTCCATAAGTTAAATAAATTGATAACATTAGTTATCAAGTATTATGAACAAACATGAATTACAATAAACACTAGTATATTTTAGAGCTGTCAAAAGAACTTGTGAAACATCCCCATGATCATGTGATCTTTAACTCCGCATCCTGGTTGGTGTACTGTCTACCTGTGTTTGTTCTGTCAGTATCATGCTTGTCTCAATGATTACACGTGACAGATCTAAATGTAAAATATGTAAGAATAGTTCCACTTACAACATTTTATTGAGAGGATTGATCCTTACATTATATTGACAGCAAACCTTGTAACTTTATTACTTATTTACCAAGAAAATGAATTTCCAAAAATAAACTTTAAAGTGGGTAAAAATAAACTGACAGCTATCATTAGACAGAGAGCTGATAGAATATTGACAGAGACAGAAATATTACAAAATACTAAATGTGACCATTCTTAAAATGGGTTTATGTGAACATTGTTTCAAGTTCACTTAAATTAAATGTTTTATATCTTTTTTATAGTTCTGTAATTGTTAAGAAATGAGTAACAACAATCAGGTAATTTGCACTTTTGACCCATAAAATGTTAAAAATGCTGACTTTCAATTATACTGTAATGTTAAGTGGATGTAATTACTCAATTTATCCCCAGAAATAAAAAAATAGTTTTGATTCACTGTACATACCATGTAGTAAAAAGATGCTGTTAAACAAATATTTGAAATATACTTTATGTTTTTACGTCAATTTGGAGTACAAAAGTATATGTGTGATTACAAATGTTAATGTGAGGTGCGATTAATCTTGATTAATTCATTAAATTGTTTAATCGATTCACAACACTAGTATATTTATAAATTAACATTAGCCTACTTTAATAAATTGTTTAAAGAACTCATGAATGTATTTTAAATCTTGAAGTGTAACTATATTATATTTGTGTTACTATATTATAACTATTATAACTATTATAATTGTCACTATTTCTCTTGGTTGTCAATTTCCAAAAGAATGAATGTGTCTCACAGTATCATACAATGTGCGTGCTGCAAAAATCAGGTGAATGATTTAGCATTTGCCCTAAATATAGATGACTGAGCTCGATTTAGACCTCAGGGAAAAGATATTAGTAGATCATTATGTCAGAGTGACAATACAGATCTGAATGTTGAACTTTGTTGTACACTGTTTCATCTACACACTGTTTATTTTTAACCAAAACTATTCTGATTTGACACTTGTTTTTAAGTGCTAAGTCTTAATGTTACAGCCTATAAGTTTGTTTTTTGGGGGGGGGGGTTTAGGTAATAGCCTCCATGATGATTGCTTTGGTTGTTTACTCATAAATGTGTTTAGTCAAAAATTATATTGTTAGACTGAATAGATAAGTTTAAATTTATAATGATCTAATTTATGAATGTACTGTATCGCATTTTTTCTTTCAGAAAAATATGATTATTCAAGACAAGCTGGAAAAGGAGAGGAATGATGCTAAAAACGCAGTGGAAGAATATGTTTATGACCTGAGAGACAAACTGTGTGGCGTCTATCAGAAATATGTCACTGAAAATGTGAGAACGTCTTTTTGTTATCAGTAAAACTGTTGTTCTCAAGAAACCACTGGGGATTTGACTCATTTTTAATCCTGAAAATAATCTAACCCATCCCTGCCATTCGGAAAGTCTCAAACCATTTGACAAATTTAGTAGAAGAGAATCACAGATAAGGCTTCGTTTTCTTGTGTGTGCGTATGTTCTTCTTTGCAGGAAAGCAACCGTCTCACCCTAATGCTTGAAGACACAGAGAACTGGTTGTATGAAGAAGGAGAAGACCAGGATAAAGAAATCTATCAGGACAAACTATCTGAACTCAAAGTAGGTATTTTTATTGTTCAGGTCACATAGTGATATCTCAAAGCATGTAGTTTACAAATTGACTTTAATTGCTCTTAGCTTATTTTTAACATTAAAAATAAAGTGTGTAGCTTCTAGCAGCACCAGACAGAATTAACCAAAATAATGACTTTAATAAATTAGATTTTAGACGTTCCCGTTTATTCACCCCTATTTGGACATACAGATAACTAGTGTTGTGAGTTTAGGGTGGGAATATCTGTTTGTCCAGACAATGGCAGAATGGGTGTTCTGAAAATCATTATCTCTGCGATTGTGTCTGCAATTGCTGCTGTATGTGCTTTATGCAACATTTTGCATAAATAAGCTTATACTTAATAAAAGCAATAGGTTCAGTCTGTCCTAATAAAAACTTTTAATTTAAAAAAGTTGTATGAGTGTTACAGCAGGATGTATAGTGTGTTTGGGTTTTGTAGAAATTTGGTGAACCCATTGAAGAACGGTACAGAGAGCACGAGGGCAGGCCCAGAGCGTTTGATGAACTAGGCAAGAAAATACAGCTCTTTATGAAGGCTGTAGATGTGTATAAACAGAAGGTAAGTAATTATTAGTAAGGTATAAATATAATAATCTTACTTTTTACAATGGAAATTAAATCATCATAAACCACTGATTGTTAGAAGACATTTTATTATATTGTTTCCATAGTCACCTGTTCCCTTCGGGTATAGCATAGGTCGTTGGGAAGCATGTATACCTTTATCAAATTGAAACTAGATGCATTTTGCATTAAAGCATCTGACAAGTGTCTAAATGTTTAATTCTACTAACTAATAATGATGTGAAAGCCTTTCAGTCCTGTAAATGTAAAACACAATTCTCAGCCTCCTTTTTACAAATATTAACTGGTTTATTTAGGATAACTCCTTTAAACAACTCTACTGGCCTAATTACTTTAATTTATTTAATTATGTCATACTCTAAAAGCTATTTAGTGTACCATATTATGTCTCCCAATGCCCTCCCGGGAAAATGTACACATAGTTGATGTTTTTTAGTGTTTAAGAAGATGTTTTAAATGATTAGGCTTTGTTAATTTTTCTGGTCTGTCTGGTCATTGTCTGTACTTGCATTTATGCGGTGTACGACTGCATCTAAAGCATTTGTATTGTTCATACTCTTGTTCTTAAAGGGGTAGTTTACCCAAAAATGAAAAATTCTGATATCATTTACTCACTCCCAAATCAATATGATTTTCTGTCTTTTGTGGAACATAAAAGAGATGTTAGACTGACATAGTCACTGTTCACTGTCATTGTTTTTCTGTTACACTCTTCTTTTGTTCTCCTTGAATAAAGAATTCAATAGGGGTTTGTAATACATGGGGGTGAAGAAATTGTCATTTTGCAGGAACTATCCCTTTAGGAGAGTTTCATATTTATTCATCTACTTTCATATTGTTTACAATTAATAATACACTTAGAGATAATATAATGTTGAGGTATACTTAAAAACAGAAAAGCCTTTAACTGAAGTAATTGGGTAATGAGATACATTTAATATACATTTGTCGTTTGACCAACAGGATGAGCGCTACCAGCATTTCAGCACTGATGAGATGGGTGTTGTTGAGAAGAGTGTAAATGAAGCATTAGGCTGGATGAATGCAAAGATGAACGCACAGAGCAAGCTCCCTATTGCTCAAGACCCAGCAGTCAAAGTAGCAGACATCATTCAGAAGATTCAGGTTTGTACAGTTCTTCAGTATAAATAGTCAAAACAGCCCAGTAATTAGAATGATCACATTTATTTTTGTAATGGACAATGAATAATTGCAAATCTTATAAACCCCAAAATAAAAAATTTAAATTATATTATGCATAAAGAAAATAAGGTCTATTTGTGGAATTAAAAAAAATATATACTCAGTAAAATTATACTCAGTAGAAATTTTTATTACTGTATTATAGTAATTTTTAACGGTTACTTTTATTACTTTTATTGAAATCAATACCATTTTAGGTATAAATTTATAAACAATTAAAAATACATAATAAAACATTTCATAATAATATTTAAACATTTCATATTTGTTCAAGTCAATATTAATCCATCGGATCTGTGATGAATTACAGGAGTTAGAGGAGGTTTGCAATTCTGTGCTCAACCGACCCAAACCCAAAACTGAGGAGCCTGTGGAAGAGGTAGACAAAAACAACGGAGCACACAACGGCCCTGCGGCACAAGGTCCTGAAAACAAAGGCAATCACCAGACGAAACCTCCGTCTAGAGAGATGGAGGTGGACTAAGCTCTTCCATTCTCAACCTGCTGCCATTCTTACTCAAGCCACCATTAAATCTTTTCAACTTACACAGAATCAATAGCTGTAACCATTCTCTTTGTTTTCACCACTCAGTTAGCTGTATTTGTGCATCCGTTTGTTGAAGTCTGCTCCTCTGTTAAGTTTTCTCTTGTACCTGTTAGAGGATTGGGTCAGGCTATCCTTTAAATGTTACAGCTTTCATTTAAACTCAGTCTGGGATTGGACGTCCATAATAGATCATATGCAGTAGATCTAGTTCAGTAGTTGAAACAATGCTGCCGCTCGTAACAACAACTTATCCCCAAAGTAATGTGACACTTGCATTCTGGGAGACCCAAAATCATTTTCAAGAGGTCAATGATTAGTAAAAGATTAATTAAAATACTGTTTGATCAATCATTAAGGTTGAGGAAAGCAAGCAAATATGTATGCAATTCATACAAATATGGTATATATTTGTATTTAATATATACATTTCCAAAGGATGTGTTGTCTAGAGGGTGTAAATATTATTTTAGTCATTTGAATTTATGGGTGCTTAGATATATGTACACTCCTATTGTTGACATTGCAATGCTTTCAGCTCTGTAGTGTCATAAGAAAGTAGAATGTACTGAGGCGTTCATTACCTTTTCCCAGTTTTAATGCAGTCTCATACAATGTCTTGAGGTTTGATGATCACTAATAATAAAACATGCCTTTATGACCGAATGTGTGTTTGCTGCAGTAGAATGCAATAGTATTTTATTATGTATTTTGCTACTTAATTAAGCTAATCCAGAGGGGTTAGAAGTGTTAGGAGGGCTTATTTATTTTACAAAATGTATTTATTTTAAACATGAAAAGATACAATGCAATTGCAATATTGACACAAAAAATGTAATCTAATTAAATTAGAAAGGGTTTTCTATCGTTAAATTTTCACATCAGTTAGTTGAAGTGAAAGTCACTTAAATTCAGTTCCCTTACATATTTGCAGTCCAAACTGTACGTAACAATTTAAAAAGCTTTTAGGGGTACGATTAAGACCTTTATTTTGACAAACTGTCTAGTTCCGTGTTGTTCGACATGTGATCACCCATTGGTCAGTTTGCGTAGTGACGTAGATCACGTCGTTATGAACTTTAACGGGCGGACTTTTCAAAATGGAGGAAAGGCAAACATTTTGGAGGGGAATACAATTACACAGATTAAATGCATTTTTATACGTCATGCTGAAGTCAAAGCATCGCATCTACAGGGACAAATAGATATATATTTGGATTTATTGTACTAGTCGTCGTACCGAAGAGATTATGAAGCAAAAATGAGTGTTTCCATTGGCGACAAGATTGAGGTAAGTTGGGCGGTCGCTGGCGGGTCAAGAGCCTTTCACGGTTCGATAGTTACGTATTTTTATTTATTAAAATTATTTTCTAAAATTAAAAAACATTAAATTATTAAAATTATTTTCTTCGTAAATACTTTCGTTCGCCGTTTATTCGTTATTTCTGAAAACGTTTGGCGGATTTTGAATGTATTGCTCAGTAGTCAAAACACATGACAACATTTTCAGTTAAATTTTCAAAATGCCCTGACAAGTTTTGCGACCTACTGGGTCTTGCCTCCTGTTCATCCCTGTGCGGTGGTGTTTTGGGAATTGCGAGCGTGGAGACAGTTGCTAGGCGACGGGCGGTGGCGTTAGTGTCAGGTAGAGTAGCGGGATGAAAGCGGGAGATTAAGGAACAGATGTCACTGTCAGATGCAGGTAACTAGTGACGCGTCAACAAACAGTGCACACTGTACCCAACGAGCTGCTATTGTGTTGTTGGCTTAATCCGCGATCGCAACACTTTATGCAAGATGTTGGACCTTATTCATTCATTCCTGCAAAATTTAACCACTAATGAAACAGATCCACAAGAGGACAGAATTTTAGCATCATCTGTGGATCTTAAGATCGAGGTAGGAGTTTTTATTTTAAGATTTGGATGCAAAGAAACCCTCAGAGGGTTTGATCCCAGGGGACAGAACTTATTTTATTTGTGTGTTGTTAATTCTAATTCAGGCTGCATTCTTTTAATACTTTAGGACTTTAAAGTTCTCACCTTGCTGGGTAAAGGCTCTTTTGCATGCGTTTACAAAGCAAAATCTGTAAACACTGGCTTGGAGGTGGCAATCAAAATGGTAAGAACATACTTTCAGCTGTTTCAATCTTTTGTTTAACAAGTGGGCAGGTAACCAGTTTTGTGACTGTGCAGCATCTGTTCAAAACTGTTCAGTGTTTCCCATGCCTATTTACAGATTGACAAGAAGGCCATGCAAAAAGCTGGCATGGTGCAGAGAGTCATTAATGAGGTGGAGATTCAGTGTCGGTTAAAGCATCCTTCAGTTCTTGAGGTGAGCCCAAAACCTCTTTACAGACATGGATTACTATAAAGGTTAAACCTGTGGCTATGATTAAAATATAAATTCAAAATTAAATCTAAACCAGCTATTTAACTTTGGATCTTGGATGATGCTGTAGTCACAGAAAACCTGAATATATAAAGAAATATTAAAACTGTAATTATCAGGGCTGGAAAATCATAAGAAAAAGGAATATAATGTTTTGTAAAAACAATTCTTTATAATTATTATGGGTTATAATTAATTTATTAAATATATATTCATTATATTATTTAAAAAATATATAATTTTTTTTAACTGGAGAGGTCTTGGAAAGTTAATAGAAATTCAAAGATTCTGATCAAAGAGTGTGGGAACCATGAATGTGTTAATGAAAATGAGAAAGATAAGTTATTCAATAATCCAGATAAATAGAAAGAAATAAAGGACTAATATCCACTTCCATGTATGTTACTATAAAGGGATACAGACATAGATGAACCAGAGGAAGATCTATATGCCGAATGAATATAAAAATAATGTGTTGTTGTTATTTTGCGTTTGCAATGTTTAAGGCAATGTGTGACACTAAATGGCTTTTATTTTAAATGTATATATTGACTAATTAATTATTTTGTTTTCTGACTCAAGCTGTATAATTACTTTGAGGACAGTAATTATGTGTACTTGGTTCTGGAGATGTGTCACAATGGAGAAATGAGCCGCTATCTGAAAGAGAGGAGAAAGCCTTTTGCAGAAGAAGAAGGTAAGTTTCAGCTTTATCTGTTAAAGCAGGCATCTTCAGACTTTGGCAGGCCAAGACCATTTTAGTTGTTTAAGGGACTGGACATGAACCCCAGTATAAAACTGGAATATAATGTATAAAACTGGCGAATTTTGTCTAAGTTGCGAGTTCATAGGCAATTTGACTGCACCTTTTAGCCGCTGTCAATGGTGTGACTGCCCAAGCATGCCTAAACACTGCTATTTGTGTTTGTTTCTAATGCTGTTGACCTTAAAATGTTTTTTACAAACCTGATAATGACATGCGTGTTTTGACTTTTGATTGTTTTTAAACAGCGAGGCATTTCATGCATCAGATTGTAAAAGGTATGCTGTACTTGCATACTCATGGCATCATGCACAGGGATCTGACCCTGTCCAACCTTCTGCTCACTAGCAGCATGAACATTAAGATCGCAGACTTTGGCTTGGCAACACAGCTGAAGCTCCCCAGTGAGAAGCACTTTACCATGTGCGGCACACCAAATTACATTTCCCCCGAGGTGGCTACGCGCAGTGCTCACGGCCTGGAGTCAGACGTTTGGTCACTGGGCTGCATGTTTTACGCGTTTCTTACGGGCAGACCACCCTTTGACACGGACACTGTGAAACACACTCTCAACAAAGTGGTTCTGGGAGAATATCGGATGCCCATGCACATCTCAGCAGAAGCCCAGGATCTGATTAAGCAACTGCTGCAAAAGGACCCCACCCTCAGGCCCAGCCTCTCTGCTGTGCTGGACCACCCCTTTATGACTCAAACTGGGCCCACTGCAAGCAAAGACTCAGGGAGCAGTGATGGGGGGTCCATAGACAGTGGCATAGCCACCATATCCACTGCCTCCAACGGCACTAATAGCAGCAACATCAGCAGCCGGCTTCAGAGAAAAACCAGGCAGGTGATTGGACAGCCTTTACCCAATCGCATGGCACCAATCCCTAGTTACTCAAATTACTCCACCAGCTCCAGTTTTAAAAGTAGGCAAGATTGGCAGGCCAATTCACAAGAAGATTTTTCCAGGGTAGGTAGTGGCCAAGTTGCCTTCGGTGCTGACAGCGGAAGGCCTCATTCTCGCTACCTGAGACGGGCTAATTCATCAGAACGATCTGGTGCTGGGGTTAGCCACCATCGACAGGAGGCAGAACTGGAGAGATGTCACTCAGAGGAAATGCTTTCAGGGTCTGGGCGGTTGTTCCCACCAACATCCAGTTACAGAGATATGCCCCATACCTATTCTGAGCATGGGCGTCTCCCTTCTCCACCTGTCAAACAGCCTGCAAAGTAAGAAGCACTGTCATTCTATTAAAAATGTCTGGAAAGTGTAGAATAGGGTAACATATTTTAGTGTTCCTGAAATGTCTTTTATTATTGTTGTTTGTGTAATTTTCTTTCTCAGTTCAGGGTCATCTTTCTCTACTCATACTGTGAGACCACAGATGTCTGACTCTCAAACACAGCCCTGGTTCAGCAATGATGGTATCATTCTCTTTTGATTAACTCAGTCTTGCAGTGTGTTAAAGAGCTAATTTACCTAAAAATAAATAAAATTCTGTCATATAATTTCCCTTATACTATTAGAAACCCGTATGATTGTTTTTTCTGTGGAATTTGGAAGAACTCTTCATTTTTTTGGATAAACTACTCCTGTTTATAACCTGTTTATAATAACTTCTGAAGAACATAAAAGGTGATTTTGTAGAATGCCCAAGCTACTCTTTTCAATTAAGAAAGCAAAAAAAAGACCAAAATTCTAAGAAGTCTTCTAAAGTTATGCATCTTACATCTGTGTAAGGAACCGAACAAAATCAAGTCATCACAAAGTCTTCCTTTTCTCTTTAGCTCTTACAAAATTTCATTAATTTGCTTGGGGTTTATTTTGGGTTGTGACATTTCACATCGCTCGTTATGTCATGCACCTTGTTTGTATATAAATAAACATAAATGAAATTTCAGCGCTGTGGTGCAGGAAAAAAATTGCTGTGACATAATATTTTGACACATCTTAATGCTTTATTTTTTAAAAAAAACCTGTACTTTAAGGGCCTTTTAAGAGACCAGCAGATCTCAGCAGCCAAAGCAGCAGTGGGAGTTTCCATGCTGGACGGGGGCCAGTTGGGACGCAAACCTCCTGCAATGACAAACCCAGCATCCTTCAGTCTCAGCAGCAACCCAGCCTGTTTCCTCACACGAATCTTGGGTCCAGAGAGGACAGGTTCGCATCAGGGCATGTAACAAAACATCAGAGCTACTCAAACCCTCAATTCCTGGGTCCATCTCTCTCCAAAAGCAAAGAAAACATGGAGAAGGAAAAAACAACCTGTATAAAGAGCTTTCCAATGCTGTGTGCAGCCAGACTCAAGCCTATTAGACAGAAGACCAAAAATGCTGTGGTGAGTGAAGCCACTTTATCCAAAGTGATTTACAATGAAGTCAAGGTATACTTTTTTTTAAATCAATTTTGTGTGGTTTCCTGGGAATCACACCCATGATCTTCATATTAGTAGCATCATGCTTTACTAGTTAAGCAACAAGAAGACACATCTAAATCTACTACATACTGCATTTAGTATAGTCAAGTCAAACTATATATGTCCTTGGGCATTGGCCTTTAAGTTGGTAATATAGTAGAATTAAAGCATAACAATTATACATTGTATGTATTGTCTTTTCAGGTCAGTATTTTAGACACAGGGGAGGTGTGTATGGAACTTCTGAAGGGACAGGGATCTCAAGAGAGAGTCAAGGAAGTGCTGAGGATCTCCTGTGATGGATCCATGGTGAGGGTCTTCACCCTGATGTAATATAGTAAATCCTGTGTGAAGATTATAAAGATTATAAAAAAATCTAATTTGCTTGTCTGAAAAACTGTTCTTATGGAAGTTAATGTGCTCTTTCAACCATGTGGTTAGGTTACAGTGTATCAGCCCAATGAAGGTAAAGGCTTCCCTGTTTCAGATCATCCCCCTTTACCACCTGAAGACATTCTCATCTGCAGCTTTGAGGATTTACCAGGTCAAATTATTTGAGTTGTGAATGAATCAAAGCAGTTCATTGTAAATTCCATAGCTGAAATAATAAAGATCATTACAATTATAGAGCATTACAATCATTTTTAACACTTGTATCCTACAGAAAAATACTGGAAGAAGTATCAGTACGCTACAAAGTTTGTCCAGCTGGTGAAATCAAAGACCCCCAAAGTCACCTTGTACACAAAGTTTGCCAAGTGTATGTTGATGGAGAACTCTCCTAATGCAGACATGGAGGTGTGCTTTTATGATGGTGAGTGAGATAGACAAAGGCTGATTCAGATTTAAGGGCTGTTCATGCATCTAGTATATTGTTGAAATGTCTTGCACCACTGTCTTATAGATAAGGTATGTAATTTCTGCTCCGCTCACAGAAACAAATTGAAAAAAGTATGCAGAACTTATGTGGGGCCAGAACAATATTAACTCCACAGTGTGCACACTTTTTAGAGATGGTAAAGGAGAAAGTATTTTACCAATTAATACATCCATTTGTGTTTTAAAAATGTTTTTATTTCTGTGGCTTAGGTGCAAAAACCCATAAGACAAGCGAGCAGTTGCGGGTGGTGGAGAAGAGTGGCAAGTCTTACACGGTGAAGGGTGATGTTGGGCTGAACGGACTGAGTCCTGACTCCAGACTTTACATGCAGCTCTCTGAGGAGGTAATACTGCACAGGTTATATTAGGCCTCAGATGTCAGGGAGTGACATAGGCTACATTGTCTTTGTGCCTGTGATAGTAATACTGAGATTTATGTGCTTCTCAGGGCCATCGGATGTGTCTGTCTTTGGAAGTGGCTATAACTGCTGAGGAGCAGCGCAGCGCTAAAAGCACTCCCTTCTTTCCCATTACTATTGGCAGGTGAGCCTTAGGTTTGGATTTTGGACCATTGAGGTTTTGTCATTGACATTCTTTTGTAATTAATGACAAAAACTTATCAGTTCATTTATCAGTTGTGTATCTATTTATCTTCCAGGAAACCCACCAATCCTGCTTTTCCATTCCCTCAGCCTCAGTGTTCATCAGACCGTAGCACTGCGGCACCTGCAGAGGTTGCTCAGGTGTGCCTGAGCCCACCCCAGCCCCCCCACATTACCCCATCAGTACGAGCTCAAAGCACATCCATCATTTCAATGATGTCATACTCATGTTTCATAAACACTAACTGATTTGTTATAAACTCTAGATGATTTCCTACACTGGATCAGACTTCACCACAGCCAGCTCACCCCAGTCAGTAAAAGATGAACGCACCATTAACACAGGAAAGGTGCTCAAGTCCATTTTTGTGCCAAACATTGGCTGGGCATCTCAGGTAAAATGATTATATTTGTGATTATTTAATTATAGTAAAATTCTTTATGAATATAAGTTATAGTAAAATATAGGATTTACAGTTACAGTTTTATATTTTGTGTGTTCAGCTTACAAGCGGTGAGGTTTGGGTTCAGTTTAATGATGGATCCCAGCTGATGGTGCAGGTCGGTGTCTCCTGCATCACTTTCACTTCCTCTGATGGGCACACCACCAGGTACAGACTTTCATATAGCAGTGATTTGCAGACAGGGAAACAGCATTTACAACATGAAAAATCATGGAAGGTGGACTTAATCTCAACTGCAGTTTGACTGGATTTTCAAAATTATAATTTTATATTTATTATATAAGTTAGTATTTTTCCAGACCCACCTAACCTTTGTTACATCAGCAGAAAAGTCAGAGGCTGAAGGAAGTTAATACATTTTTATGAAAGTTTATAAAGCCATTTGAATGATACCATTAAATCAGGGACATTTTATTAGGATAATAAACCTGAGCCTAAAGACCTGTCTTTAACAGGTATAAAGAGAATGAAAAGTTACCAGAGCTGGTCAAAGAGAAGCTGCACTGTCTCTCCACTATCCTGGGACTCCTGGCCAGTCCTGCTGTCAGAAGCTGAGGAGAGAGCCAATCACACCACAAACAAATGCACATTCATGTGACCTGTGGTTTTCAGTCAGAAGCACTTCTGTTTTTTATTTTACACTTGATAAATGAAATGCTTTGAGTGCTTGTAAATACATTTTTTAAACCTTTGTACATATAGTTCCAAATATTATGAAAATTATATTTTTATGTTGTACATAATGGGTATGCAGTCTGTGTTTAGATGTCTGTGTGTATGTGCCTTTATTTTTTTCTACCAGTTGAGTTGTGTCCTCAGCAGTTCAATGAAATGTTAAATGTACAGACATGTATGCATTAAACGTCTGCTGCTGGTGTATTATTGGTCATGCTGTTTTTTAATCTCTGCTTTATTTAGCACTTCTGTGCAAGTCTTAACACAGAATTACCTGGTAATAGTATTGATTATAACAAAATACATTTAGCATAAAGGTATTGTTTTATTACACCCATTAGGATGAAATGTTATGTTATTATGACAATAAAGTGTTCCAGGAGCCTACTAGTGTAAGAAAGGATATTAAATACATTTATTGTTAATTGCAATTTTAAGTATACAATATTAGTGTTTTTTTCTGTACTTATATTTATTTTAATTATTTTCATTACTGTATAAGAATAACATGAATTTGTGTGGTAGGAGGCTTATGTTCTCCTATAAAATGTAAACCTTTTATAAAAAAATCTTAATCTTGAAACCAACAAAGCTACAGGAACATTGTTGTTACACACCTTACTTTACAGCAGTTAAATATTTTTCATAAGAATTTTCTAAAACATAAATCAGCCCAAAATAACCCCAGACCCAGCTGATATAATTGTTCATACCGTTCATAAAATTCTCTTAATGACAGTAAATGTTGCACTGGTGCCCCTTAGCGGTCACCATTAAAATAACATCACAGTTGATTCAGCAGCAGCGAGGCGCTGCACCGCTCAAACCTCCTGTCATGCTTTCGGACACACACACGTTAACCGGATTGAAGTGAGCTCGGCCCCAGCCGGATTGAGAGCAGATCGCATCCAAACCATCTTATCACCATTAGAACGCCTTTAACTTGCAGTCTCAGCGTTAGCGACAGACAACAGCACGAGTTATGGAGACCAGACTGCCCTCCAGCTAGCTAAGTGCTATCTAGTCGGAGCCTGAAACATGCACTAGACAGGTATTTATACTACTTCATCAGCCTTTTAAGTGTGTCGACCGGGGATACAACAAGATTGGAAGGTTTTTGACATCCACCAGTTAGACTTAATGATCTGAGTGTAAGTAGGTAGAGTGCTAGCTTGTTTGTGCTGCTGTTGAATGGGCTGTTTATGGCGGATTTCAGGGGTCCTACTGGGTCTCTTGTGTTTTTTCTCCAAAAGGGACAGAAATTTGTATAAGGGCAAGATCTAACTGTAGTTGTAGTAAGAAACAATGGTACAAGAACGGTTATGTTTAATTCAGAGCAGATAGATGGGTTGAGTCTTCCTGGACAGCATTTTTGGACATGACAGGCACTTTCCTCTGACGAATCAAATCTACGAACATGCATTTGATGCATCAGATTTTCGAGTCTGAACGTTTATTTAAATATGAAGTATCAAACGTTCGAATTAAACGTTCAGACTCGAATATAAACTGACGAATGTTCAAATAAACGCCCATACTGAAATATAAAGCGTACAATATTGAAATAAACGCTCGGACGCGAATATAAATGGTCAAACGTTTGAATTAAACCTTTGAACTCGCGAATTTCAAAGAATTCAAAACAAATGTGTTTAGTTAGGCAGCCCATTTGTTTGAGACATAACCATTGAGATTTCCAGGCAAACTTCAGCATCACTTTGGAGAGGACCTGCAAATTTAGTCCACGCTTATTTCACCTTCTGTGTTAAGTGTGTGGAGTCGAATGCTGTTCTTTGTCTAACACTCATAAAGGTTACATATTAGAACTAATAATTTTATTTGGGCTTTGTCTTGACAGGGGCTGTGTAAGAAGACTGTTTCCTGTTTCGCTGGAGTGACATTGGTGTCACATCTGGCCATCAGCAGTTGAAGATGCAGACCTTCCTAAGAGGCAGACGAGTGGGCTACTGGCTCAGTGAAAAGAAGATGAAGAAACTCAATTTCATGGCATTTGCAGAGATGTGCAGGTGAGAGGAGATCCAGATACATCTTTTTCTATGGTTGTCTTCCTACATGTGTTTCTGTGAAAGAGCACAGCAGGTTGCTTGTTGCCGTGGGGTAGTTTCTACACTTCATGCAGTTCATGTAGAGACCAGTTTTCAGGAAGTCCCTTATGGGCAAAAATGTTTGTTTAGGTCGACAGTGTGTTTCTGATTTTAATAGATTTCTGGTGTTGGTTGTTGTTTGTTAGTATTTGAACAAACAATTAACCATAAGCTCTTTTCACATCACGTGCTACAGACCCAAACAATACAAAAGATTGTGGCATGATGAGGAGAGGCATGTGTTTACTTTAAGTGATTCAACTCATGGTTTTCTCCTGAAGGATGGTAAAACAAGCAAAAATCCCATAGAGGGACCCAAGGTATATTAAACCTGAGTATCATGTACTCTGGGGTTGGCTCTTTTCTTTGAACCAGGAAGCAAACACCTCACAACTATCCAAAACACCATGACAATCATATAGCACAGCTATAACCAGTTTTAACCAATTAACAATGCTGTGACAACCACCCACAACACTGCAGCATCATGGGGCAAGTTCCACTCACATTTTCTGAAGATAATGTGTCAGTCAAGATCAATCTTCTGTGTTTTACTTGTTGTTTTGAATGCCTAAAAATGTATGATTTCCTTACATTTAAAAGGAGTTTTCACAGTAAAGCCATTAAAGAACCATTTTTTGGAGTATTTAGCTGAAAACAGTCTTTTGTTCTGCACTTTCTAGAACTTTTGGTGTTTCGGCTAATTCATCTTTGCTGTCCAAACTGTAGTACCTTTGAATGATTTTACATGGTTTGTGCAGCTGACCAATTCTGACCCGCTGTGCTGTATCGCTCCACCAACACTTTCATTCTCTACAACTTTGCAATCAGACAGATTGCCTTACTCATCATTAAAGGGTCCCTGAATTAATAGTCAGCAGTCAGAAGGTGAGAAAGACAGTAAGCAGACTGGGAGAAGAAGAGAGAGTTTTGGCAGAGCAAAGCACTATGAAACCAGGAACATGGGTTCTGTCTTAGTATAGGCTGTGAAACTTGAGTGAACTGGCAAAAAGTTACACACAGTACTTCTTGTGTGCACGGTAAATGTGTAAGGGAGAGTGAAAGATTGTGTGTTTTGTTCCAGTGTCTCTCTCCAGCTGAATGAACAATCGTGTAATGTGTGAAGCCTGTGTTGCATCGGATTTCCTCAGTGGGCTGAGACTATGTCTGTGTGTGAGTGATTGTGTGACTGAGCTGGGAGAAAGTGAACGATAGAGGGAACAGAACAATGTGATCACTGTAAGCAGTTGACTCCAGTCAACCAGCGCAAAGAAAATATTGGGATATTTGTGATTTATTTCTGCACTTCACATTTAAATTCTCTAGTGATATTTTAAAACCAGTTTCTTTTTATCTTGTGAAAAACGTGTGTTTAAGTTGTAAAAATGCTTTATTCACATTTAAATTGTATTATTTGTGGGAAATTGTCTGGTTTTGGGAAAATTGGACTAACAGACCATAATAATGACTGGAGCTTGACTTCATCCAGCATGTATACTCCTTAATAAGCCTACAATTGGACTCACTTGGCCTATCCATCTGCTCTGAAAACAGGAGGTGAGGTGAAAAGATTCCTTCCCCTATTGTGTCACATATATTTGACAGATAGATTAAGGTCGACTAGTAGTGCTTGAGTAGTTTGACAGTAAAAAACAGATTATAGTAAGAAAGTGCCGTAATTATTTCTTGACATTTTATAAAATCTGACTTATCCACATATCCCCCTGCAGTGACTTTATGGAGTTCCAAATGATACACCAATAAGTAAGTCAATATTTAATTCTATATAATGGTCAAATACATCAGTTATCCTGCTCTCTAGTTATTATTGATATCTGCCACTAAAATACCCATGTTAGTCAACCACTATTAAAAGCAATTATTATTTTCTGGGACTGTCACCTGTAGTACAATAAAATGTCATTGTATTATGACAGTTAACAAGTGCAAATGTCTGTTCTTGTGACAAATTATTTAGAAGAGCAGTGTTTAAAAACGGCTATATAAGACTGTATACATGAAATGAAGTTATGCACCAATTAACGCTCAGAGTTTAAACAAAATGGATGAATGTTTGAATTCATAGATGATGTCACTGTACTGTACGGTAAGATAACAATCTTTTTTTACAGCAATGTATCATAAGGGCGTCTCTTGAACATGCTGCCTGCTCAGTTCCTTGTTGTATATAGACTGTAAACTCAAAGAGAAAGTACTCAGCAGTTTCTCAGTCACAGCTTGGGGGATTTATAACAAAAGGTTTTTTTAACTTGGTTGAAAGACAGCAGTAATGATACTTGTCTGATTTTAAAACCATGCCAAATATTTTAATGTTCAGTAGTGTAAATTGTTTTATATTATCCGTTGGATATCTTGGGTAGTTATCATAGAAACAGTAGGTTTATATGCTTGTTGTTGTAAGGTATGAGAAGTCTACTCATATAATGTAGATCCCTTATCTGTTTACAGTGGGCCTAAATTTCATTTGAATGTATTGGTGACCTTCTAACTAACAGAGATTAAAATATTTTGTGGATTAAAATTATAACCTCATAACCTTTTTGGCCAAGTGACTTGAGCTGTCCAGAGGCAATATGTGTCGGGCAAAGACCTGTTTGATACTAGGCCAGGGGTCACCAACACGGTGCCCGCGGGCACCAGGTCACCCCCAAGGACTGTTCTAAAAATACCACAACTCACTAGTGAGCTGCGCCTAAAATAAAATTTTATTCTGTTGCTATTCTTTTTTAATCACACTTGCATTTATATAGATTTAAAAATGACAATATCTTAAAAATATGTTTATTATACATGAAGTTTAGATACGTTTAGGGGAACTCTGACCTGCTCTAGTTCAAAGGTCAGTATTGTGCGTGTGACAACTTCAGTGCTCGTGGAGAGTAAGCTAGCGAGCGCAGCGAAAATGAACGCTGAATGCAGTTTCTTACCCCAAAAACATAGCAGACAAAAGAAAGAAAACTTATCACTTTCACAACGAATGGGAGGAGTTCTTTTTTTACGACTGTGAAAGAAACCTGCGTGTGTCTCATTTGCGGGGCGACTGTGGCGACGACAAAGCGGCACTATGTGGAGAGACACTTCACTATGTGTCACAAAAGCTACCATGCTAACTACCTACCGGGAAGCGCACTACGGGCTGAGATTAATAGAAATAAAGTGCTGAATAT
>JAZGTJ010007857.1:4728-22057 GCA_036877575.1 Botia almorhae | reverse complement strand
ACACACGATACATCTTACAATACACCTCGCAATACACACGATACATCTTACAATACACCTCGCAATACACACGATACATCTTACAATACACCTCGCAATACACCTCGCAATACACACAATACATCTTACAATACACCTCGCAATACACACGATACAATTTACAATACACCTCACAATACACACGATACATCTTACAATACACCTCGCAATACACACGATACATCTTACAATACACCTCGCAATACACACGATACATCTTACAATACACCTCGCAATACACACGATACATCTTACAATACAATGCACCTCACAATGCATCTCACAATACACCACAACACAATACAATACAATAGTTGAGTTTATAGTAAAAGGTTTTACAATAAGAGCAGCTTGCAATGACAAAAACTTTGAAATCAGTTTAGAAGTAAAGAGAGGCGCTCTGACCTGATAGGCTGCGTTTACATGGCAAGTCTTAATGCTCAGATCTGATCTTAAGTCCATATACAATTTTTTGGCCCGCCTGTTTACACTTATTGTATCCAATGCACGTGTTTACATTAATCTCTCGGCCAAAAAGATTCCAGTCATTCATTAATATGAGCGCTATGATTGTGGATGGACGTTTACTAATTCATCTGTTCAAAAGTGGTCAAAAGTAATTAACCCAGCAGCAATTAATTAAAGAGAAAGCATTTTTTTACATGCCATCATAAAGACGGCTTTAATATTTTTCACATCTGTAACACGACAACTCCAGATATCCTTATAGCTTCTGTTATATTTCTCTATAATGCTCTAATGCTCTTTATTTTGTGCTAGCATTGCAGCCAGGTTCTGTACATGTGCGAAATGTCGTGGAACAGTGATCTTATAGCCAAGGTGAATCAGATATGTGTGTTTAGATGCAGTTTGGATGTCTGGATATCAGATATGTATCTGATTTAAATCTACATGTGAAAGTGACCCAGATCGGATACGAAAAAATCGGATCTTGTGTTTACACGTGCAACAAGTTCTGATCTGTGTCAGATGTGAGTAAAAAATTAAAATCAGCCATAGAGTGATAGAGTAATCGTCAGGGCATCTGATTGGCTGGAGTTCAGTAGTAATGGTTCACAAGGCAACACACAGGATTTGTGGTCAAAGTGAAGATAGAGTCTGTGAGGAACACAGGGTGGTGAGTGCTGGTAAGTGGCCTAGCTCTGGTTGTTGTATTTGTAGGGTGTATACAAACACAAATGAGTGTCTGTCCTCTATTACCTTCATCTGTTGCCGTTCAAGGGGATGAGAAATTAGCAGCTTCACTCACAGTGGCCATAATGAACATGTTTCTACCACTGAAAGATCTCAGCTAGATGTATTGATGTCATTATGGTTTATGGGCGAGTTTATATGTTGAGCAGTGTGCTGTTTAGTGAGCACATATTTTACAGTCTACATTTCCATCAGCGTTTCTAAGATATGAAAGGAATTATTGTGACAGTCTCATTGGACCAAAATTCTGATCTGTATGAAAATATCTCAGAGATGATGTGTGCTCTTTTTGGCTGTGATTTTGTGCAGGATTTTTATTCATGGACAAACAGATAAGTAGTTACTGACTGTTTCTGGTTTGGATATAAATGTGAGCATGTCTTTAAGAGTTTGTGAGATCTCTTCACAGGACAAGCTTTCTGCCTCTCAGTGTATTTGCTTTTAACCACATTAATAATAAAAAGTTAAATGTTGTTTATGTAAGAACATTAAACACTAAACGTGTGTTATGACATCAATCTTTTCACTGTTAGTTCATATTCATAATTCACTTGATGAAACATCATTTATTATTCAATAGTCGTGACGTGAGCATCACAGAGTCCAGGACAGAAAGAGCAGTCAACTAGATGCAGGAGAAACTGATGAGACACGGCCTTCAGCTCTGAGCTCTCAGTCTCCTCTGCAGGTGCCTGATGGACTTCAAACAGATATTACTGTATAGACAACAAATTTAAAACCATATAGAGCTGAAGTGAAGGTCCTGCCAATCACAAATCTAGTCTATAAATGGACACATTAGTTCTGTTCCAGACACTAGTGAACTGTCTTAATGTCTGCTGACTACAAAGACAGCTGCCTTCTAAGGCAGCATGTAACTGAAATAGAACCTGGAGACTTTGGTTGATTTCATCAGAAAAAGAATGTCTGGAACATGCAACAAGGTTTTCATTGGAGGTCTTTCACAGAGAAATGACTAATATTACACAGATCTTTAGTCATGTGAGAATTCATCGGTTTTAAATCTGTTTCCTCTGTGTTTTGTTGTGCCTGCAATTTTAAGAAGTGTTGATTTTGCAGTTTTCTCTTCATCATGGTTGTATTTACTATTTAAATCAGAAATGATGCACGTCTGAGGTGTAAAATCCAAACAAAGCTTTGTTCTTTATCATAGAATTAGCTGGGCTTCTCAATGGTGATTTTTTAAGTAAAAATATACATCTTTCTCGTTATGCTAAGCTCTAGCATATTTCATTGTGAATATAGGAGGGGCCCTCAAATATTGTTGGGGACAATGGGCAGGGACTTGGAAAGGTTTAGATCCACTGATCTAGGGGCATTGTGCATGTGTTAGTTGAGCGCAGTGAATGTGTGTGCTAATAACTGATGACGTTCAGTTAAACCTCAGCTGATGTAAGGATGAACCTGGAGACATGACAGTGTTTCTAATATCACACATGATTCTTCAATACACTGCAGTCTAAATATGTGTGTTCAGCTTTACAAACACTCTTCATCCTATAGTGTTTAATGGCTTTCAGAACAGTACATGCGCTACACTTGATTTTGTTGTCATAGTAACCATAGTAACCAGTATTTAGAACTATTTTAGAACTATATTTCTCTTAAACATTAGTAAAATCTCCTTTATTTGTGGAGTGTCTAAAAGTCAACCTAAACATAATGAGATACTATAATGTCCTGTGCTTTTTAATCAACCTAATACTCCATTTCCACCGAGAAATAAACATTATACTCACTGAATATTTGCAGTGTTCTGTTGTGAAGTTCACTTGAAATTGTTCTAGATCATTGGACATGTCATGATGGTGCTCTGGAAGTCTTTATCCCATTTTAAGCCCTTTATTAATTGTGCAGTTTGTTCTCTAGCCGCAGCTGGTCTTCTTAAGCAGCTCCACATAACAAAGATGAATCATCAATCAATGAGTGTTGCGCTGATTGTGTGACCAGCAGAACCTGACTCATGAAATGAACTAACACTAAACACAAGGCCATTACTGATAAAAGATGCTGCTTTGTGACTGTAACTGTGGAGTTTAAATGTCTATTAGTTTGAAGTGATATTGTGGAACTGAAAGCAGCTGTCAGGCGGTCTACATTTTTAGCTGGTTTGGTGTTCTGAGAGGCCAATGATAAGCAGCGAGAGAAAAGCCGGATGTCGTGGAAACATTAGTCCACAGGTGTGTCAGTTGCTTCCTACATTTCCAGGGTGCTGCATGTTTTCATTTGGTGTAATCTCATTAGTGCACTTACAGTCTGGATGAAATGTGTGCAGGCCGTATTTAAACTGTAATGCGCTCTAATTACCTCTCATGATAATAACACACATTTACTACATACATATACAGAATATGCCTGATTTTGAAATGGAATGTAATAGTGTGTGCAGTACTGCGAGGAGCTAAACAGCCTGTTTAAAATAGATATGACATATATTGACATTATATACATGTATGTTATATATGATATAGATTGTAATATGATGCAGGTCATGAGTGTTTTTCATGGGGTAAACACATACATTATTATTCAATGTAATAATTCTTATCTCTTAAATGCTTCTCTCAGGTGCAAAGCACAAACAGGTTTGTTACTGTAATGATCCAGTCAGAGCTCACGTCTGTGTTTCTGAATGATGTTTAAGAACCGTACACTCGTGTCTGTTGAAAACACACAAGCATGTGATCTGTTTCAAGTCAATTAACTCATCTGCATTTTTACTGTAACAGCAACAGCAGAGATTATTATTGTGAAAAACACAGTCTTATGGTTTTGACCTTGATGATTTACATTCTTACAGTCACTGTCTTTATTCACATCAGTGACGATCCTCTTAATCAAACAGCAGTTAAGCCAGAAATCTTACATCATAAAAAAGTAAATGTCATTTTTTTATATTGCTGCATATTTCGCATCTAAGACATGGTTTCATTGTTTATATACAGTCTATACATTACCGACACTGGCTAAGGCAGACATCACTGTTGCATTGATCAAATGTTGGGTTAGGAATTAAAAAACAAACCATGCATCGCACACCGTTCGTGCCACACACACACACACACACACACACACATTACATTCACATTTGTTCATTTAGCAGACACTTTCATCACATTATACAGTCAACATTTTCAGTCAACATTAGGTTCAGTCTTCATGTCTACATTCAAGCAGAGTTTCAGCTTAGGAGAGGTGAGTGTTGTTTTTACACAAGAGTTAAACAGTGGAAGGTTAAGCTTATGAAAGCTTTTGAAACTGACAGTTTATATTAGGGTGGATCTGCTAGAGTGGAGCATTAGTGAAGTATCATAATTAATTGTCAATGACAGTAATATGTAGTATTAAATGGACCATTTCACATTGAAATATGTAGTTTTATTCTTTATCATTGACTGTAATTTGGTAGTTTCATGTGGGTTTGATTTTATAATGTCACTTGAGTGAACTGAGAGGAGTTCACTCACTTTACATCAAACTTTGAACTGCTGTGACTTATCTTACAGTTGATTGGTTTGATTCATGACATCATGGAGAAAATGTTTACCACAATAAACATTCAGAGAAGTCGGTCAGTCACTCTGTACTAAAGTTCTCAATACTCGTTTGGTTCATTTTTCAACACTTATATTCCACTCAGTTGAGTTATGAGGAGCCATATCATAATGTTCAGAACGTTTTAAACAACAAACACACACTGAGAGCTGCAGGTAAAGCAAGGAGATGTACTACTTTTCATTTGCATACACCAATGCCTTATTTGCATAGAAGCAGTGTTGGTAATTTGCATGCAAGGCAGGGGCGCAGGCCCTGCGATTGCTTCTGTGCGGCGACGTGCTTGTGCCTCATGCAACATTTACTCATTTGTTTACACCCTCTACGCCTGTCTCACACAAATGGGCTCCAAAGGGGAAAAGCTTACTTTTCCCTGCCTTTTATTTCTCCCTCAAAATTATTAATCAAATCGTTCTCTCCAGATGGTAGAACGGAAGATGCCAAAATCTAAAAATATCAACTTATATGTTCCAAACTCTAGTGAGCTGCTTCTATAGGCAGTTTTTACAAGCTGTCCTGAGTAATCTGATTCAACACAGGCTGTCTTTGATTAAATGGTCAGAAGTGAATTATATCTCAAATAAAATACATTGCAATTCATGCATGCATATTAGATTTGCAAATACGATTCATTTTATTTCAGATGAAAGTGAAAAATGTAAGGAAAGCAGAACCATCCTCAGGAATATGAATATCTGTGGGATTTTCTCAGTATTGATTGTTTCCATGGCATTAAATGATCACACTTGATTTGTTTCTCCTACCTCATCATTTCTGGAACAAAAGGATTGTTTCCTGTATTGAGGTGCATCCATACTAATTCAACATTAAATAATCAGAGAGTTCTGTGGCTTTCTGTTATGTGATGTTCCTTCTAGAATAATGGGTTTACTAAGTCACCAGCATCAGCCAGAATGAGTTGCTGTAGATTTTTAGAGAAATTCTCTTGACAGAAGCCACTTGCGTCCTAACTGCACTTTAGATCCACTTGACCAGTTATTCAACCCCAAAACCCATTAGTCACTTAAACAATAATTACCGGACTGTTCTACCACACCCTGCAAACAGAACATCACATCTTCTGCTTTGAAAGCTGTTTTAGATCTTTCAGACTGAGACTGTACTTGCTGGAATGTGTGCTAATGTGTGCTCGCTTTAGAGATGCTCGTCTCCAAGATAAAGGGAAGGTGAAATTGGCGTGCGCTGGTGTGGCCTTATGGTGCCTGGTGAGAACAAAACAGGTAGCTTTCATACAGGCTGGTTAGAGTAGAGAGCTAATCAGGCTTAATGACACAAAAGAGGACATATGCTGTGAGTCTGGTGACAGTTAGAGACGCTTCTAACAAGAGAACATGTTCCTGACTAATTTACTTCACAATACTCCATAATAAACTCATTTATTATGAAGCATAATGACTCTGATAAAGTCATTATCAGAACTCAGAGTGAAATTAGTGGTGAGAAGATATAAAACCTCACTTTTACTTACCTGTGCATCATCTTCAGTATGCTGTGGGTCATCGTTCACTAGAGAAAGTTCCTTCTGTCTGTGACAGCCACTAACATCCAGTAATCACCCTGTTATTTATTTGATTTAATTCATTAAAGCTGCAATAACATTTTTCATCAAAAATGAACAAACATTTATTTATTGAGCAAGTACATAACAGATAAGTGCTCAAAATGTTTTTTTATCCTGATTCGCAACAATACATTTATAATAATAATTTATCATTTAAGCTGTTGGGTCTGGCAAATGATCTGGTTGCCATATCACACATGATGTACGTGCTGAGGATTGTGCAGCTGTGTAGCTTGTCCTTATAATAATTTAGAAAGTTGTCATCCATATTAAAAGACAACTCTGCAAGTACCCTAAAATGATGTGTTTTAAACACCTTAAATCAGATTAATGTTGCATGCTGCTGAATGCTCTGATCGCTGTGTGAACACGACTCCTCTCGTACATACATCAGCGTTCAGTGTCTGAAACTGTGAAACTCCTCAAAGGGTGAATGATGAACTGACAAAAAGCCCCCCAGGACATTTAGAGCAGCTTTAAATAATTCAATCTAGCAAAAAGCCAAATGGATTCTGTGTGCAAACATTAAAATCTGTCCTTCTGGAAATGGCCTCTTTCCAGCTGAAGACTTCATTCTCCTCCAGTGTAAGTTTGCTTTGTGGCAGTGTGAAAGGTTCCTTTAATCCTCAAAGATCACACATGTCCCAGTTCAGTGTCTGTTTTCCTGCTGTTCTCCATCATTTGGGCTTAAGATCTGGAGTAACTGTATGAAGGGCACAGTGAGTGTTAGCACGTGTTGAAGTTTTAATAACAGATGTTTGAAGTGTGTACTCTGTACCTTCCTGTCATCTCTTTAAAGAGTTTAACACTGATATGAAGGGACGTGACAGATGAAATGAATGTTTGTCAAGCGTTCTTCACCATGAATGAAAACACAGTTAGTCTGATGGAAACATTGGCAGATGATGTTCTGCCTGATGTAAAAATCTCAATTACTTTCAGTAAAAACTGAATTGACAGACAGAAATGATGCTTTGATTCACTATAATTAGCGGTGGCTTTTATATAGCATGTTTTCAAACACATTTCTGACTAACACATTTGCCATGCGTTGCTTTTAGTATACTATATTTTGCAGTATACTATATTACTTTGCTTGTACTATAATATATAGTACAAGCACATTACAAGCTTTAGTCACATTACTCTGGTATTGGTAGTTGTTTGAATATGTCAGCAGCTTTATATGACGCTGTAGTTTTAGTCATGACATTTGCAGTACTGTACACAGTACTGTACTTTTGTCTTGATCAATTTTCTGATGCTTTTTTTGCCTCAGATCAAAGTTCAGAACGTTCTTGAAGAAGTTTTGGAAGGAAAAGTTCTATGAAAAGCTTATAAAACTGACACTTTATATTAGAGTGGATCTCCTTGCAGGAATGCCTCAGGTCTATGTAAACCTGCACCTCAATATTAGAACACGAACCATCTCTATATTCAGCCTGATGTCGAAAGCTGCTTTTCAAATAAAGACTTCATTCCAGGGTCACTTTGTACCCAGCGATGTTTTGTGGAATGTACTGTTCACTGCCTGTAGAAATAAGTCTGTAACCACTAGCTTTATACTCTGCTAGCTTAAACCTTAGCAGGAAGCAGCTACTGTGCTAGCACAGTAAAACCAACATTTTGTAAAACCTTGTTGATGATTTTAGACTTTTAATACAAATCTGAGCCTGGTCTGTGATATTGTTGAGCTCTTTTATAAACTCTAGTGGAGAGATGTTAGATTTCTGGGTCTTTCTCTCTGTATCTGAGATGCAGAAGACTCAAGTAAAAATTTCTATTTGCTTTTTCTCTTTTGATTTCTTCTAAGAATTTTAAGAAAATGAATAATTTTAAGAAAGCTGATAAGACATAAGAACTCCATTCTGTTTGCAGAACAATAAATGAGCACTAGTTTCCCTGTAGGGTTCAGACCATCATGATTTTTGTCTGTTGGGTCATCATAGTGAAACTTCACCATGCTCTTGTAATTATACGTGAGAATGTGCAGTTTCCCAACAGAGCTTCTGTCCTGCTAACAGTGTGTCGACAGGCCGCACAGTTAAAGAGAGTCAACAGAGCGGAGGATTGTGGGTAAGTAAAGGAGGCAGATGGTATGTAGCAGCCGTATGACAGACCTTTGAGAGGTTCCTCGGGCTCAGAGCTTGTCTACAGGGCGACACACTGGTTCTCCTGCACGCCCAGCTGCCAGACTGCAACTCTGCCACACGCACACTCACACACATTTCTGTATGAATACAGTCTCTGTTCTTCTATAAAATTGAAAACATTAATATTAAAAGAGTTTGTTAATAGGACAAATAGAAGCAGATAGAAGCTTATAGAAGTTAATAGAAGCAAAAAACATAATGCACATCTGTACAGAATATTCTGCTTTGTTGGAGTGATGTTACTTCCTTTTAAAAGCCACTACAGTTGATAACATTGAAATAACATTGAAATATCATCAGTTGATATTGTGCTTTTTAACACAATCCTCTCTAGTTAGCTGTGAGAGGGCTTGACTATTGCAGAGAGGCAGTGAGTCTTAAACACAGAGTATGTGCACGCTGGAGTCACAGAGAGCGACGGAGAGAGAGAGAGAGAGAGATGTGTTTATATTTAGATTTTTCATCACTGGTAATAAATTAGGTTGTATGTAATTATATTATTTTTTGTTTTATTAATTATTTTATGTTTGCGTTACTCTGACACTCCTAATATATAGTGTGTGTGTACCTTGTTTATTGTTCACCTCTATGAGGTTGTGCAGAACACACACAGACACACACTCTATTTGTGTCTCATTGTCCTTGGTGAGATCTTCCGTGATCTATCACATCTTCTTTGGCCTCATCAGAGTGTCTGATCACGCACAGCCTGTCCTCTATATATAACATGAGAACTCTCTCTGCTCATGTGTTCATCATACACTCAGCACAACATCTCTCTGGCTTTTAAAGAATCATTTTTACTCACTGAGGTCCACTTTCCACTTAGATTATTTGCTCATCGGTATGTTTTATGTAGGTAAAACATTCCTAAAACATGAAACATTTGTGAAGCAGAAAAAGAGAGTAGTTGTCAGCCTCTTTAAAATTCTGCTTCACACTCTGATAGAACACAATAAACTCGGAGTTTCCCACTCGAAATTACGACTTTGTGATGGTGTTCATGTTCCCTCAACTTACAATATTTGTAAGTGTGTGTGTGTGTGTGTGTTTGTGTGTGGTATTATGAGCTCACCAGCAGCAGGAAAGCTCATTCTGAAGCTGACTGTGTTTTGGTGTGTTAGCAATAGCAGCAGCGATGTTTATAGATATAAAATAGCATGATAAAGAACAACTGGACACAGACGTACAGAATTTAGAAATTGGACTTCTGTAATTTGTTTGTACCTCTGAATTCTGGTAGTGCTTGTGTAAATCACATTACATGGTTTGTTCTGCGGTCATGTCTGCAGCTTTAATCACTGAATTGCACTGATAACAATTACCTGCACCAGCAAACTTTCTTTGTTTTCAGAAACGAAATAATTATGGTTGTTTGATCATTTGTTTGGGTAAGTTCTGTGAGCACAAATTTTATATCCACTGATAAGATTGTTATATTTATTTGGTCTCCATGCAAATGCCAAAGAAATAATCACCATCTTTAGCTTGAGATGTGTGAGGACTGATTCATTGTAGTGTTGCGTTCTCATTGGTCAAACCACTGTGTGTGTGCCGAGGTTGCGAAATGTGTTTATAATTTTATTTTATGTCTCCTCTTTAGTAGCAAAGGAAATACTTTAAATATTATACAAAAACTTAATAACATTTAAATGTTATTTTAATTTATCCCAATGTAGAATGTTTAATGTAGAATTAGTATCTGTTAAAAGTTGTAACTAGGCTGTGGTTTAATTTAGTCACTTGATGTATCGAGCTAAACAGGAAGTGATAAAACACATCAACAGCTCCGCTAACAAAGCTGTAGTGATGGGAATAAACAGGCATGTATAATGTAGAAGGGGGGCTTGAGGAACACGCTGGTGCTGACACCACCAGGTGTCATCAGGTGAGGAATGTACCTGTCATTCTATCTTAATTACCTATGACCACTCTCCGTTCCTCTCTCTCTCTCTCTCTCTCTCTCTCTCTCTCTCTGTATCTCTCTGTATCTGTCTCTCATTTGTCAATAAATCCAATAACACATATAACTGGAGTCACAGATACTGTAAACTGGAAAGTTGATTCCTATTGGAGAACAGATGTCTACATACATTTAACTCCGCAGAACGCCAGAACACTACACCTGCGCCCTGCGCCCACAGTTGATTAACATTTTAATTGCTGTTTTTTTCTTATACCCAGATTACTGAGCTGTTGCTTGTGCAGCTGTTTTCCTATTGATGAAAACAGTTGGAGATCTGCTGTAATATTCCTCATTATAAATGAGGAATATTATAAATTACATGTATATCCTTATCCTTATTTTTACCTTATTTTACTTTAAATCTTTAATTTTTTAGACTTTAAACTTTTCTACTTTTGTTTCTGTAGACGGTCGTGCAAAGCATTTCACTGCATGTTGTACTGTGTATGATCTTGAATTTAAATTTGAATATATTACACCTGTGAAGAGAGAGAAATAACTGTGCTGATTGGTTAGTTTTTCATCAAAAGTGATGCAGGTAACAGATTTTTACTTTTTATTTGATTATTTGTAAATCACATTCAGTCTCTCTCTCAGCCACTGTTTATGAGCAGACCTTAAACTATCACACAGGACTAAACTCTTGTCACTTACACACATTGCATTGCATGAAGACAGATCCAGTCAAGAAGGATGATGGAGTCATTAGAACAGGTGGGAGAATTGAAAATGCTCTGCACATGCTCAGATGTGTCCACACTCATAATGAACACCATACAGTAAGACTAAACATATGACAAAGTGTGTGATATTTGTAACTAAACACCAGATTTTAACACTAGCTGCTCAACACTCAACATGAGTTTTTATGCATGTATACGTTTTTGTAATGATAAGTAGCTTTCTCACATTCCTGTTTAATTCACTTTGATAATATGGTAGTTGTCTAGAATACTTCATGAGTGTATTGGGGCATTAGTTAACTGGCCAGGCCTGTGGTTTACTTACAGTTACTAACAGTTAGTCTTTTAGTCTTTATGTTAATCAATAATTAGCTTGCAACTTTGCTGGAGGTTTTTCTCTGTGCAGATCAAAGTATAAACATTGTCAACATCATCATCAACATCTGTTCCGGAATTGAAAAAGAGATAAATAACAGAAAATGACACAGTTGCACATATTTTGTTTGTGGAGTGTTTTATTGAAGACTGTGTTTAAATTGTCAATTCTGAGACTCGGCAGAGATCATTAAGTGAACATTCAGTTCAGTGATAGACGTTCAGTTCCTGCCAGTGTGAGGAAAATACTTTTAAAGGAAATTTGCTTATCCATTTCCATTGAATTGCCGTCATTAATGTGGCTGTCATCCACTCTCGTTTACTCAAGAAAATGCCTCTATTTCACATTCACTCTGAGACACGCTGTTGATGTTGCCTGAGAACAACACAAAATGTGTTTATATGCCTCTGTGTTCTCCTGAACATCTTACATGTGTCTTATGTGACGTGTGTCTGTAGACACTGTTGTCATAATTTATTCTCTCAAACTGGCTTTAGAATAATGAAGCTTGTTCACATGTCTGAACATCATATGTACTCTAAATTCAGAAAATTCATATTTCATTAAGCGGATGAAGTCGATTTATTTCACAAAACCATTACCTCCCGATAATTGCCTGGAAAATCTGTTTAAAAGTTCAGCTTGCTGGTGCAAGTCTACGAGAGGACAATACTGGGGGAAATGCTTTGTGTTCTTGCAGTAAATTCCCAAGTTTTCCTGGAGTGAGAACACACTGCTTCTCAAAGCCAGACTCACAAGAGCAGAGCCACAGAAGTGCAACTGAAAAGACTCTCTCGGATTTCCCCTCAGACGTGACAACCAACTGCACATGAGCAAAGAGATTCGGATAAACTGAGGAGAATGTTAGAAGATTAGAGAAGAAAACAACACTAAAAAAACTGATTTTCCTCATTGCATGTCTTGCTTTACAGTAAAAATCTAAACATCTGATCTGCTGTTTACAGCAGGATAGACTGTCTCAGACTTTCCCTCCTGCAGGTCTGATATTTCACTCACCGCACTGTTACTCTGTAATTGCTTTCATTAGATCTGATATTTCACTCACCGCACTGTTACTCTGTAATTGCTTTCATTAGGTCTGATATTTCACTCACCGCACTGTTACTCTGTAATTGCTTTCATTAGATCTGATATTTCACTCACCGCACTGTTACTCTGTAATTGCTTTCATTAGGTCTGATATTTCACTCACCGCACTGTTACTCTGTAATTGCTTTCATTAGGTCTGATATTTCACTCACCGCACTGTTACTCTGTAATTGCTTTCATGAGACCGTGTTCAGGCTGAAAAAGATGAATTATGTGACTGTTTGTGCATTGAAAGAGAACAGCAAGAATGACCCAATAAACAATTTCCCTGCAGTTCATCAGTTTAAGACCAACATAACTTGTTCAATAAGTGTGACATCTTGTTGACATTGCAAGCGAGTGGCAGGATGTGACAAAACAACATAATCTCCTCCATGATGCAGAAGTTCAGAATAAGTCAGCGAGTCTCTGTCAAATGTCTGTCATCTTTCAACCCTGTGAAACATCAGTAAGCTGTGCCACAATACATTGCTCACTGTTTTAACACATGAAAACTTATTCCACCATCTTCAAACACAGCATTACTCTAAGCTGTACTATAACTTCTGCTCTGCAGGTAATTCCATTATATATCTCATTAAAAGTTTATACAGCAGCTAGAAGCTGTATGAAAAGTGTCATTATGCAGCACAGAATACATGCCCTCATAAAACGTTCAAACTCAATAATGTATGATCACAGCATACAGAGTCCTCTCTGGTCCTGATGGCTGCAGACTCAGCAGCTCTGTTTGTTTGATACAGATAAACATCTCATCAGCTTCAGGGTTATTTGGAGGTGATGAGGAGACAAGAAATAAGTTTGCTCTCTTTTAGTCAAATACTGCTTCATTAGAGTCACTTCTGATCTGATTGAAAACGACTGCCACTACTGTTTCTCAAAAACTGCAAAAATATCTGCCATGCTGCAGAATTGCAGTTTACATTAAGTTTATATTTACTTATGATTTATTTTTGGTATTGACGTCTCTTTAATAAGTACGCTGTTTCTTTATAGACAGCAATAGATCAAATAGAGACTCCAGTTTGTATCTCTGTTGTGTCTCTTAAGAAGATTCTCTTAGATGCGTTGATTATTTTGTGATTATATAATTATAGTCTGAAGTATCTGTGTATTTAAATCACACAAATCACACATTAGGTAAGTGAGTGTCTATGGGGATGATTGGCAATGCTAGGAGAAAGCTCTCTGCAGGCACTATGCACCCTCTCCCTTTAAACACAATTAAAATCAATGCGTAGGGTAAACACTAGTTCTGTATGTAGGTGCTTTACTGTGACTCAAGGACCTCTTTGAAACCCTGAATCAAAGAATCCCAAGAGCTCCAGCTGATGTTCTACCAGGAGCTGTTTGTGTCTTCAGTTCAGCTCATCAGGAATAATTAAAGGCCCGTGGCACCACACGGCTCCAGAGTGATTCCTCGGCCCGTCTTTCTTTCACATCTTCATTTAATCGCCTGCAGATGTTCTATTCATTCTGAAAGCTGAGTGTAGGCGGATGTGTTGTACATTGCAACTCTAAACACACACACGCTGGTGTAGGAGGAGAAGCTGTGGGATTGTTTTGCTTCGCGTGAGTGAACACTGTGTGAATTTATGGGGCGGTTGTCACTGCTCAGATGAGTAAATTGATTCAGTTATGCATATTTTCACTCGGTGTTTCACTTTGGCTGAATCTCCATTCAGCCCTTGAAATTTATTTTTAACCACTAAATTCTGATGGATGTAAAAATGTAAAAGATTTCTTTTTTAAAATATTTAAAATATATTAATAAAAAATAATTAGCTCATTTGTAGCGCTCTGACCTCATCATGTTTATTTGCTGTATAATGAAGTACGTGTGAGATGTGTGTTTCTGCGAGTGCTGGCATGTGTGCGGCTGAATGACCTCACAATTATCCTCACAGAGAGAGAAGTGACATGTTACTGAAGAGGCAGAACTGTGATATAACATCTTCAGCCCAATAAAGAGAGATAATTACTGAATGGAATTATTAATTAGTGAACTGAATGGAAATCATGTTTTCAGTAAAAACTGCAGAAAATCTTTTTCTCATTACATAGACTGTACGCTCTCTAAAACTCTTATGAATGTTAGATGCGTCACCAAAAAATATATATATATATATTTTTAGATATGAATTTATATTCTTTAGCACTGTCTTCATGTGTTCAGACAGACAGACAGACAGACATGTTCATTCTCTCAAACTTTTCCTCTCCTCTGTGAAACGTTCTGCCCGTGACCTTGTGCTCTGGGCAGTATCTTCTGTATCTCACATTCCTGCTGAGATGATGATGCTGGTTCTTCATCCCCAGGGTCATTCTGAAAGCAGAAATATCAGTGCAGAACACCAGAGACTCTGATCACTGACCTGTGTCTCCATCATCCATCCTCTTCTCTCTCTCTCTGACCCACATTTATCATGTCTTTCAAACACACTTTATCAGTATTTTTGAATTTGAATCTCATGAACAGATAAAGAGGGCAGATAAATCAGTCTGTCTGTCGACAGATTTATGGTTTTAAAACATTTAAAAGCTTAACATGCTTATGGTGCTGTAGCTCAGAGCGGGTTGGTTATATTCTGAGTTGAGAAACAGCTGAGATTTTAAAGAGATGATTTTTCCTGTGGGCAGGTTTGTTTGAGTCTTTTTGCACATCTGGTATGTTTACTGTTCACACTTATGTTCACACTTATGTTCACATCTATGTTACTGTCACCAGGTTTACTTCTTACAGAACTGTGTACTGGTCAGCGCTGCACTGGGACTTACTGTGCTCCTAGTCTGTCCCAATAGTCTTTGTACTGTCTTGTGCTGTCTGCACGTGTTTGCACTTGTGCACTTTATGTATATATTCTGTTTCAATTATGTAGCCTTTGTAGTTCTGTGATGTTCATGTATGTACTTGTATATTGTTGCAATGACAATAAACCCCACTTGTACTTGTATTTAAAGCTGTTAAAAGGCTGTTTTGAGGTTGGTGAGTGTCAGTTTCATGTCTTTTTCAGCCTAGTGTTTGTCTTCCAGTGAGCAGATGAACAGACATTTAGCACGTGTCCAGCACTGAGGAAAGAATGAACACAGCTGAGGAGTCGTACTGTTACATCTGATACCATATTGAACTTTCTGTTACATAAGGAAGAGCAGCAGAGAGACTGTATGGATAATCATAACTTTAGATGTGACAGAGAATAACACAAGTCAAGAGTCTGACAGCCCTGCTGCTGCTGTTTTCCTGTATGAACAGAGAATGTTCTGTGTGTATTGACAGCTGTAAGATCTGACAGCAGGTGAATAATCACACAGCAACTCTCACTGCATGACCAGCCCACCCAAAACAGAAAGTCTGGCCAGCACTGCTAATTATTTTATTCTTGTCATTCGTGTCATGTGTAATTTCATCATTTATATTTTTTCATAAGATTCTCTGTTGGGTTTAGATGCTGTCTTGCGTGTCTGTTTCAGTTTAGTTAGTTCTGCTGTGTTTCGAAGGCACCTTGATATAAAAAATAGCTTGAATGTGAGTCTATAAATAAGATGCTTAAAAGTCTTATGCCACCCCAGCATTGTTGTTTAAACAAAGTCTCCTCTTTATTAAGATACCAACAGAAAATACAGACAATATATATAGTTTCAGAACCAACGGTTTTCTTCAGGCAGACGTCAGTATTGAGCTGTCTTGAACTCTGTCCTGAAGTCATTAGATTAAACTTAGAAATTTGAATTCTTTTTAATTTAGGTTTCAGAGACACTTTTATACACAGTACTGTTTATATATATTTGCCTGCCATTGGACAACAGAGTGAAGTTCCTGTTTCTCAAAAGCTTCAGTGTTTGTGTGTGACTTTGCCAGAAGTGAAATCACAGCCCTGTGAGGATAAGAGCCGCTCACTGCATCTCATTGGATGATCCAGAGGAACAGAGGGGCGGGCAGAGCAGCTCTGGTCCAGTGAGCACTAGATGATCGGGGAGATTATAGACCTTTACTGCAGCCCGATGGCATCATTAACACAGAACTTGTTCCCATTATTCATACTGCTGGGATGTGATCATGACATAGCTGCAGCGTTTGTCCTGCTTATGACTGATTCTTCACAAAGAGAGAAAGAGAGAGAGAGAGACTTCAGATTGGCCAGAGAACACAGAGATAACTCGCAGCCAGCCAGTGAAAACTGTTCAGATCAGCTGGAGAACATAGAGATAACTCGCAGCCAGCCAGTGAAAACTGTTCAGATCAGCCGGAGAACACAGAGATAACTCGCAACCAGCCAGCAAAAACTGTTCAGATCAGCCGGAGAACACAGAGATAACTCGCAGCCAGCCAGTGAAAACTGTTCAGATCAGCCGGAGAACTGGGTGGACTCTAGTGAAGGGAAGTGTGCAGGTGGACTCTAGTGAAGGGAAGTGTGCGGGTGGACTCTAGTGAAGTGAAGGGTGCGGGTGGACTCTAGTGAAGGGAAGTGTGCGGGTGGACTCTAGTGAAGGGAAGTGTGCGGGTGGACTGTAGTGAAGTGAAGTGTGCGGGTGGACTCTAGTGAAGGGAAGTGTGCGGGTGGACTCTAGTGAAGTGAAGTGTGCGGGTGAACTCTAGTGAAGGGAAGTGTGCGGGTGGACTCTAGTAAA
>JAZGTJ010007856.1:4421-21812 GCA_036877575.1 Botia almorhae | reverse complement strand
TCCGCCCTGGCTCCTCAAGTCTGCTCCGCCCTGGCTCCTCAAGTCTGCTCCGCCCTGGCTCCTCAAGTCTGCTCCGCCCTGGCTCCGCAATTACGGCGTGAGGACACGCCTACCGGAATACACGCCTACCGGAAGGGCCGCTTTTTGTTGGCATGATTTTTCAGTTCTCGACATATTATCAAATATAATTGGAACCATCAGTTTTTCATCAATAATTAACTATAAATCATCAAAATCAACTCTGTTCGTATCTAAAATAGTTACAAATTGCAGCTTAAACATGCCAGAAGAGAACTGGCCCTCCTGGTCGAGCCTGGCTTCTCCCAAGCTTTTTTTCTCCATCTATACATTATCGGAGTTTTGGTTCCTTGCCACTGTCGCCCTGTTAGCTCGCTTGCTGGGAGACTGCTGACGTCTAACTTAGCCTAGGGCTTTGTAAATTGTATACGTCTAATATTTTATTGTGCATATTTTATGTACGTATGTATGCTACTTTTGCATGTTGTGTAGTTCATGGTACTATTGCAAATCCCTATACCCCTGTCCCATAAGATGTTGTCTATTATATGCCATCCTATGTAAGCTGGAACACATATTTTGCTCAACAATTTATTGGTTTTATCGGTTCAGTCAACCCTTTATTTGTAAACATACTATAAACCTAATATACCTAATTCGTCTTTTACATCCCACACATAGTTTTTATTATTATTTTTTGTTTTTTTTGTGTAAAGCTGCTTCGAAGCAATGTGACATTGTAAAAAGTGCTATATAAATAAAATTGAATTGAACATTTAATTGAATGTGATGTGCCTGCTGTGGGTATGTGCAACAATTATGCGTGTGTTGTGTGTAGTTTTTTACACAGTTGTTAAGGGGTTGTAAAGGCCCCCTTAAGTTAGCATGTTGCTATTAATTATGAATGTTGACAGTATGCCAGTTTGGGTATATGTGAAATACTCAGTTTACCAACTACAATTGCCAAATTGTGCAGTTTGTAAAATTCCACAATACAATGCATTTGACTCGACCTTCCTCTCGTAATGTCAATCATAATATCAGTGACGCTTTTTAACATCTCTGTTAAAAACTAACTCTAAATTATGATACTTAGCTTAAAACAGAATAAAAAAGCAAAGTAATATTTTTTTCCAAGATGATATTTGCACACCTCTCAGTACGATGTAATAGCAGGCAGCAAAGATGTATGTAATGGAATAATGCCTACTTGTTCACTTGCTATTTTTAACCCAGTAGGCCATATACTGCACAGTATGGAGTAATTAGTGAGCTTGTATACTATTACAGTAGTCATAGTGATGCTTCAGCACACGCCGCTAATGAGTGTGCTACGTCCATGTCAGAAAATATGCTAATTTTGTCTTTTATGTGAAAAGGTCACCAACAATAATTTATTTTCTGTTTAGGCTTTTTTGTACACATTTTGGTCAAGCCATGGACTTTATCTGTTCAAATATCATCTATATCCCTTTTAGTTGTAGTTTTACTTTATATGTAGATTTTCTACAAACCAGTGTTCAATATTTTGAATGAAGGGGCAATGCTTGCACTTATGTTTTGATTTTAGCTGAATTGTTAGGAATTGTTTTATTCTTACAGTATAGGGTGACCATATTCTGAGAATCCAAAAGGAGGACACCGCCACGCCCCCTCCCCCCGCTCGCTCTACCTCCCTCCCGGCGCCCACCAGCCAATGCGCGCTCCCGATTGGTCGAAGCGGCGGTCGTTCAACGTGAAGGAGGAAATGCATGCTCTGATCCACGAAGGAATGCGCGGAAAAACACGCATAATGCCTACCTCTGAATAATGCCAGTGGGCAATGGCTGCATTTAAAGCGTTGAATTAATGACGGTCAGTAAAATGAGGTGAAAAACCCGGACATTTTATGATATTTTACAAAATCCCCCCGGACATAATTTTATAGCCAAAAAGGAGGACATGTCCGGGTAAAAGAGGACGTATGGTCACCCTATTACAGTATATAAAATACTGTGTCATTTAATGCCTTAATATTCACTTCATCATTCAAATAGAGAAAGTCATTACAGGGCACTTTTTGCCCCACATTTGACCTTTTTGGGGACATTCTGAAACTTTGGAAAGCATTTTTTCCCCATGCCCTGCTTAATTTGTGACCCAGTTACAAACTAGCAATCTTGTTTTAGAATTGTTTGTATAATTCAGAAATTAATTAAAAGTCTGTTCTTTTTTTATTTAAAAATAAGTTTAAAATACCCTTTGCACACAGAGGCAGAATTGATTTTTCCAAGAACCCAAAAGACATGTTGCCCACACACTGGACACTGCAAGTGTCCTTGCATTACCATATCTGCAAAGTTGACATCCTCTGTGGTAGATCAATATGCACTGTCAGCACATAATGGGGCCCTAGGGACCCACAGTGGTGGATTGCATGCAGCAGACCTGGAACCGTAACATCTGAGAGGGCATTTACTAAGCAGAGTCACTGGTGGTCTCCTCACAGACCGATGGCAGCAGAGAGGCATGCTGTGGCCAGGAAGTGACTTGTCATCAGTTCTCTGAAACTGAACTCACCTACCAGCCAGTTTTCTCATCTTGGCACCCGTGGGTGGTACTGTGATGAAACTGAACATGTTCCTTCGGGTCATATACCAAGGCAACAACTTATGTTATGACCACAACCATGAACTGTTGAAACTGAACTGTTGGTTGCCCTAGACTAAATTTGGTATGGTTACATTTCAGACAATGGCAGTCAATGAGTCAATGGCAGCCCATAAAATGGAATGGTAAAAAGTTATGAAATTTTGGCTCTGTGTGCCAAATTTCAATTCAATTCAGTTTTATTTATGTAACGCTTTTTACAATGTTACATTGCTTCAAAGCAGCTTTACATAGAGAAACAAAGAATAATAATGAAAACACAGAACAAATGTCCGACATGTTAATGGTATTATTGCAAATAATATGTTTGGGATGTATAAGACTAATTAGGTATACTAGGTTTATAGTATGTTTACGAATTAAAGGTTGACTGAATTGATAAAACCACAAAATTGTTGAGCAAGATATGCGTTCCAGCTTACATAGGATGGCATATAATAGACAACATCTTATGGGACGGGTATAAGGGATTTTGAATAGTACCATGAACTACACAACATGCAAAAGTAGCATACATACATACATACATACATAAAATATATACAATAAAATATTAGATGTTTACAATTTACAAAGCCCTAGGCTAAGTTAGATGTCAGCAGTCTCCCAGCAAGCAAGCCAACAGGGCGACAGTGGCAAGAAACCAAAACTCCAATGATGTATAGATGGAGACAACATCTTATTGTCAGGATCCTGGCTAGTGTAATACAGATTGCATTTGGCCAGTATCCTGACTCTGTTTTGTTACGTATCAGAGCGCGAGGTTCATACTCCACTCAATCTGTCTTAGTTCGGTTTCGTTTTGAGGCGGAGTCTGGACTCGAGCTTTGGGTGTGCGTTACGTGTGGAAGCACATGGCTAATTGCATATTCATTAGCCATGTGCTCTCCTGTCTTACGTCATTACCCCACCTCCTTGTTTCCTCGTTACTCATTTCATTAATGTCTCATTAAAAACCAAAATTTTTTACCATTTGTTTTATGGGCTGCCATTGACTCAAGAGCGGAAGAAGAATAATAAGAACACTAACAGACACAATAGGGGGCTTCGGCCCTTCAGAACTTGACCACTAGTAATGAAATTTAATTTTCAGGCACAAATAGCATAATTTCTTGTTAATTGCAGTATGACCCTAAACGTTTATGCACAGTATAGATTTTTATTTATTTATTTTTGTGAAAATGTGATTGAAAAACTTTTTTGCAATTGTTTTATGAAAATGCAGAGACTGTTAGAGACTAAAGGATGTGGCATTTAAAAACTATTCTTGTACCCGACTGCAAACTCAGCCCTTGTGACAATGTAGAAAAGCACTTACTATTAGTGCTTGATCATTTCAAGTGGTAATGGGCTTACATAGACGTCTTTAATATTTACATATGCATTTGGCAGATGCTTTTATCCAAAGCAACTCACAGTACACATTTAATCAGTATGTGTGTTTCCTTGGAGTCAAACCAGCAACAGGCTGGCATAGAAAAATACAACAAATTCTAAGGGTCTAAGAGAGGTAGTATATGGTGAATTACAACTATATTATTAATTAATATAATAAATTTTTCTATATTTATAAACATTATATAGTCATCGTCAAAAATCCACCCTTGCATCCTTGCAGTTCTGTCAGAAAATGCAACCCTTCTCTCCCAAAATTGTTGCAGTTGCAAATGTTTTGCTACTCACTTTTATTTATTTATTTTTGCATTGGAACAACACAAAAAACAGAGAAGTCAAATCTGATACAATTCCACACAGAACCCAAAAAATGCACAAGACAAAATTATTTGCACTCCTAACTTATTTAAGTATTTGGTAGTAAATATTTGGTAGCACCCCCTTTGAACATATAACTGAAATCGATCGCTTCCTGTAACCTTAAATAAGTTTTCACACCTCTCTACTGGAATTTTGGACCACTCTTCTTTTGCAAACTGCTCCAGGTCATTCAAATTTGAAGGATGAACATCTCTCCACAGGTGTTCTATAAGATCTCTCCACAGGTGTTCTATTAGATCTCTCCACAGGTGTTCTATGAGATCTCTCCACAGGTGTTCTATGGTGTTCAGATCTGGACTCATTGCTAGCCATTTCAGAACTCTTCAGCGCTTTGTTTGTAACCATTGTCAAGACCCATGACCTCTGGTGGAGACGCAGCTTTCTGACACTGGCCACTATGTAGCACCCCAAAATTCTTTGGTAACCATCAGATTTCATGATAACGTTCACACAGTCAAGGCATCCAATGCCAGAAGCAGCAAAGCAACCCCAAAACATCTTTGAACCCCCACCGTGTTTGACTGTAGGGACTGTAGGAATAATATATATTAACAATACACAAAAGTGGACCAACATGCATTACAACAGAATTATAAACTGTGAGAATTATAAACTGCTCATATTTTCTGTATTTTTATATTTTTATGTTAATAACGCTCTGTGGAGGAAACAACAGTAAATACAGCTTTAGTAAGAACATAAATGTTTTTTACAATGTGTGTTCAATATACTTTTTCTTTATTTTGGTAACACTTCATATTTATCATGCTTAACACTTATTTTCGGTGCTCAAGTATGCTAATATAAACAAAACTTTATTACTTTTATTATTTAATATATTTTAGTCTGAAAAAACAGTAAAACTAGTAGCAAAAAAGTAGCAAATGAATAATAAAGGCATGGAATTAAAACTAATAATAATGGCATGGAAAAAACATTTCAAACGTTTTAATGTATTCATATTTAATATATTCATTTACCATATATAAATACCCATGAGCAACACCAGGCTATTATTATTTAAGTTTTGAGTTTAAGTTTGCTGGTTAAGCACCGAGCACACAGGTAAGAATGATTCTTTATTCCATATATACTGGATTTAACACTAAAAAGGAACATTTTAACTGTAAATTAAATGTTCCTGTCCTCTTAAAAAGTTAAATGTTTTAAATTCTCATTAAATATTAAATATAAAGTCTCATTAAATATTACAAACCTGCATTAATAATGAAGATGCCTGCATGTCCTCAGATTGCTATAGTCTGTCAACTATTATATTAGTCATTTAAAGATGGTTTAGGAAAGAGATATTGAAAGAGATACTAAGAGAGTAGAGCAGAAACACAGGGTGCTCTTATAGATGTATGGTCTGACAACCAGTCACATGCTCACTGGATGGACTTCCACAACATTTTAATACATAATTTACCTTTTTCCCACATTGCAGCACACAGACTATATCAATATTTGCTTGGAAAAGTCAAGGCCATTATATACAAAAAACAATGTATTTTTGTAGTAGATGAGTTATGCACTGAATAGACAGTTTTAAAAGCAGTTTTTAAGGGCAATCTATCTTTATCACTAAACAGAAGCTTGTTTTTGGAAACATCAGTCTGTTTGACAATTGAGTTTGTCAGTCTGTCCGGGGTTGATTTATGGGCCCTTCACACAGGATGAATTCTTGCATGCTGTCCGCAAATGGTAAAATGTTTTAATCTCAATTAAAATAATTAAAATAAATCATAATGAAATGCACATTCATTATAATGAAAGTTAAATGCAACTTTATTTGGAAATATTCTGCAAATCAACCAGTTATCAGACAGTATGCCTTTTCATTTCATAAAATTATTTATTTATTTAAAGCTATATGCATTATAGTGCCAAAAGTATTCTCTCATCTGCCTTTAGATGCATATGAACTTACGTGACATCTCATTGTTAATTAAAGGGTTAGTTATGACGTCGGCCCACCCTTTGCAGCTATAACAGCTTCAACTCTTCTGGGACGGCTTTTCTGTGTTCTATCGGGTTGAGGTCAGGACTCTGTGCAGGTCAGACCTCCACAAGCCACTTGGCATTATGCAAATCTGTAACATGGTGACATAGTCAAGTCATGGAAATAATGGCAGACTTACAAACAAGGAATTTCAGGCACTTCTAAATGTATTTTCTGGTAGAGAGAACAACTTGTTTTGTTGTGGTTGCAAATTGTTTACATGAACAAACAGCTATATCACACACTAACGGAAAGGTAAAATAAAAAAGCAGATTAGGTGTCCTAATATAGTGTCTATTTTTTCATAGACCATTTGTTAAAAAATAAAAATAATTATAATTGTGTGTGAGTCCATATTTTATAACAATAGACCTTCAAGATACCTTTAGTAAATGAATTGTTGGGTGCAGGTATTGTAGGTACCGTTGTTCCTGTTGGCTAGTCTGTTGGCATCAGGCACAATTCTTTATTTTGCGCTGACAGCATGAGAGAAAACAATCCTCTGGAGACATAGTTAAGCTATTTTGCCCTGTCACTGCTTCCAAAATAAACCAGCTGCCCATGTATTATTACCCACATTACCTGTAGAAACACCCCTGTGATAGACTTGATTATAGCCCCCAGTAGTGCATAAATATTGGTTAGTCCTGAAAGTTAATTGGACGACGACCCCATCCTGTCTGTTCGCACAAACCCTCAGGGCCACTGGGCATATTTTATACTAAGGCCACTCATGCTAAATCTGATTTGTAGAAGATCTTTCTTGGTCCTGAAACAACACTCCTGTAAACTAGTCAGATGTTAGCACTGGAGTGGCTTTGGGTTGAAACTTGTTGAACAACGTACTTATCAATCTATCATTTCCATTTGATTTAAGGGGTAATTAAGGGTTACGTGTTAGTAATTATGTTTTACAGTAATTTTGTTCCAGGGCCAGCAAAATATGTTTTGCAAAGAAACATGTCTTTGCAACATTTTGGTCAGTTTGGTTCAGACAGAATACATGTGTCAGCATAGCAAGGCTTCACTATTAAATGTTGATAGGTCTATAAATACAAGGAGTGCTATACAGGCATTGATTACACAACAAATCTCCATGTAAAGAGTTTATTATACATACAGAAATGTGATGTATTCTTACTGTAGAAACTGCATTGATTATCTGCCCTAACTATTCAGTGCAACTTTGGTTTAGTTCAGTCAATAAGTTTGTTCCACGTGAATACTGGTAGGGTCGGGTCGGGTTAGGTTTCCAAACCAGGTCTACAGCATATAGTAATTGGTGCATAACTGTTTTAACAATGCTGTGACAATGTGTATTAAGTTGATTCATGCATGCAACATGTATCCGTTTATTTTAAATTATCCTAATTGTGTTCTGAGATGTTGACATTTAAAATGTTTTTGTCATGTTGTGAATCCAAAAAATCAGAATGTAGCAATAATTTAGTATAAGCTACAGAAACTAGTAGATAAATAGTGGTTTATGCAGCACAAATGCATTAGCATAGAATGATAAAATCATTACCATTGCTCCGCTCCAGCTAACCTTGCTGCAGTGTGTGATGCATTGGCCTCAATTTCTTGGCGTTGAGTCTTTTGATGCTCACTGCAGCCTCATTCAGATTACACAAATGTCCTTTAATATTACAGGGCTTTGTATTTAGTCAGAGAGTGATTAAAGAGTCTGCTGTAAGATGAGCAGCACTGCAGGAATAGATGGACACACTCCTCCCTCCTCTGTGAAATCTAGACGCAGATGCGTCGATGACACAATGCCGTGTGCTGTGCTTTCCAAGCGCCTCTCTCACTTTTGTGCCGCTTGCAACTCTGCGATACACTCATGCAGCTCTCTCTCTCCATTTCTTACCCTCCCTCTCTTCCTCTCCCTTGCTCTTCCTCTGTGTCTCTCTCTGTCTATGAAGGAGTAATGGAGAGGTTTACCATGTAGACAGCAGATGAGTGGACGCAGGTAGAATGGGAAACCACATATGGAGCGTCGCCGGTCTGCAGCCGTGGTGAGCGCAGACGTCCTCAGGACCTTAGCTGGGATCTTGCGGATGACTGTCGCATCCTCGTTCGCGCAACACTGAGGGGACTCTTTGATTACAGACAGCGGACTGGATCTGTTTTTTCTTCATCCTCTTCTCTTACCTTCTGTTCTCTCCTGCATTGCTCAGTTTTTACTAGATACCCATACTCCAGCCACACCAGGGACCTCTCTGCCAGTGTTGCGTTTTCTCCATTTTTCTAATCTCAGTTTTAATCAGCTTTAAAGAAAAGCTACCAAGCAATACTTAGCCACCATGGGGGACATGACGAATAGCGATTTTTACATCAAGAACCAAAGAAATGACAGCAGCCATGTGGGGGTATTTGGCTGCTCGCTCATGGAGCTCCGTTCCCTCATGGAGCTCAGAGGAACAGAGGCAGTGGTCGAAATTCAGGAGGACTATGGAGGCATTGAGGGATTGTGCCAGAGACTGAAAACCTCACCGACAGAGGGTGAGTGTTGGCTTTCTTTTGTACTGTTACATTAACTAAATACAGTCACTGCACATTAACACAAGAACACACTCAAAAACACTGTGACATTCTTTCACATGAAAATCTACGCCATTCCCTTTGTGATAGAATTGAACATTTCTCAGACAGGTTTTTCCCTATTAAATCTGCTGCTGATGCTGGTTGGCTGTTTTGTGGAATTATTAAAATGTGTTTCCCTGGCAACAGCAGAGAGGTCAAACTAAATTTATTACATTGTAAAAAGTGGGTAAACCAATATATCATTTTCTATAGATTTTAATTACAAAACACTCTGCTCTTAGCAGCATTACAAGAGCATTTCTTTGCATTGCAAACAAGTCAAGTCACCTTCAGAGTAAAAAGGCTCAAATATTTGATTGCATAAAAAATGTATTGATGCGATTGTATTTTAAACCTGTAGCTTTGTGATATCACAAACATGAGGCAAAGGTTGCTATGTTTTTTAGAAATTATATTCATAATGTAAGGGTGGTTTTACTACAGTGGTTCAAGCTATAGGAATGCCGAAATGACTAGAAAGTTGGTATAAAACTGTATATTTTCTGTAAATTTACACCCTTCTGCTACTTATACCAACGACGGAAATAAGCGCAGTTAGAATAGCGAAATGTGGGAGAGCATTGTTATACTGATTATATTGTATTGCATGTAGCTTTTATAAATTAACAATGAATAGAAACTAGTTGATACAGAGTTTATAGGTAAAAGGATTATTAACATTACTCTCTGAAGTTACAAATGAAATGGTTACAATGAAAATGCATGTAATGGTAAATGACATGCAATTAACTTTAAACAGTGTATGTGAAGAATATTACCTTATAAAGAATAGAAGGGTAACACTTTAGAATTATCCGTTGTTAACTATGTAGGTAACTATGCAGGAATTAATAGGTTGTACTACATTAACACTGAACTTACTATTGATACTAATAACTAATATAGAAGCAAGTTTAACTAAACAGTAAGTAATAGCTAATTTAGGACAAAGGGAGTTCCTTATTAGGTATTCGATAATTACTAAATAAAAATATCCAAGTAAGTCGGCTACAGGTTGAAATTATGACTACTACTCTTATTATTTCAAACTTAAACATAATAATAATTCATTTAAATATGTAAATAATTAGAAAGTGATGCTGACAAGCTCATGATTGTATTGGTTCACTATTTTGCCATTCAGTGTCAGTTCAATGTCTCCAATTTCAAGACCCATACCTTTAGTGACAGTATCCTGAGGAGGACTTCTCTTTAGGATATGAATGATGTTTTCTTGTTGCATCCTTAATGACGACATTGACTGCATTTATATTGTGTTAAGCACAAAACCACATCTTCCAGATTACAATGTCTAGTAGAATATCACTAGTGCCTCACAGAAATGTATGACTGTACAGTATGTCAGATATAAAATGTTAAATAACTGAAAATTTATGTCAAACCCTCACTAATTACTTTACCTTGCTAGCCCGCAAGAACTACCAGTGATCTGGACCATTATTTTAAAGTGAAAAACAAGTTAACCCCTCACCAATAACTCAAGTGTTACCTTGTCAGATTAGATCACTAGTAGTTCTTGCAGGCTAGCAAGGTAATGTGTGACGTGATAATGAAAATAAATGGTCACTAGTTTTGTTAATAAGCTTAGGCTCTATCTGTCATGACAGTTACCACTACCCAGCAATGACTATTTAGTATTATCATATGCTATCATCTGGGTTTCATTTTGTATTTTTTACCATTTTACTGTTATGGCTTAGGGAACACAATGTACAATGCATTGTTCTCTGCAAATATTAACATCAGACTTGCAAATCATTATACAGTAAACTAAAAGTACTTGAGATATTTTGAGGCCTACAGGTATGCAAATATTTTTTTCACCTTGAGCTGATTTTTGACCTTCAACATGTACTATCACCAACCAAACATTGGTCCACATTACCTAAACAAACCAACTGAAACTGTTAAATGAAAAGGATGAGAATGCTGGAAAAAACATCCTATCAGCTTAAAGTGGTGAAACAGTTTGGCCAGGTCAAGCCCTAATAAAGCTGACCTCACAACAAGCTAGTAGTCTAGGTGTTCAACTATTCATACCAAGTTATGTAGGCTAATGACTAAACTTGCCCACCTTCAACCAGCTAAACCTGATGTAAAAATCAATTAGCAATTAGCCAATCAGCTAGCTTTAGCTGGATTTTCCAACAGGGTGGGAGGCATTCAAATAGTGAACATAGACCTAAAACTAAAATGAACTATTTTTAGAAACCTTACCAGATGTCTCTTCACGACTATCAATACGTTCTGCTTTAATGTTCACTTAGCTTAGCATAAAATGTCACTCATGCTAAAATCAATGCTAAATCTGGGTAAATATTCATCTTTACTAAATAAAGAGATTTGTCTGTGAGAAGACATGAGTCTCCAGCATCCTCAATGCTAGTGCACTTTGCTTGGATATTATTGAGCTTCTAGAGCGCCCATTTTTTTTAAAGTTGTGGGTGTTGGCTACTCTCACAGAGAGAGTTCCTGGCAGATGGGAGCTGAGCAAGATATTGAGAAACCTGGCGACCTCCCAAAAAAGAGAAAGCATCTCCTTCAGATTGCTTCCATTTATACTGCTGTATGACTGCAGCTCATTGCACAGGTAGCAAGAATTAATACGAACCTTAACAAATATTTGAAGGACAGTAAAATGGGGTCCTATTTTTACGCTATACAACAAGGACGAATGGATGACTAAGTCCATGTGTTCAGAACGTAGCTGCAACACTAAACAATTTGCTGTAGAGGTGGGCTGGGGTATGACATTGTGAAACATCTATTGTATGCTAATGGTTTCAGCATGCTGGCCCTGCACCAGCTGCAAGCCAGTCAGAGGTATCTGTTCACTTACCGTGGCTGTCCTCCCCCATACATGCCTCCATTCTATTTCAGTCTGATGGCCTATCTTACTTTAGCGCAGTGCACAGCCTTACCTAAATTAGCCTGCACATCCTTACCTAACACTTAGCCTGTCTTGGTAATCTCGCCGCTCACATTTCGCACATCCTGATGTGTCTCCTGACTAATTTATAATTAAATGAGGGCTAAAATATCTTCTGAGTCTGGCCCGGTGCCGCAGAGGTATATTAAAGGCACAGATATAAGACTTTTAACCTTGCATTTAATAACATTTTTGATTTTAGTGCCTGAGTAGAAAATGATAAAAGCAGCTAATAGCCCATTTTTACATCCCAAAAAAATTATATATATGTATATTGAGAGTGGCCTGAAATTAGATTATAATGAATCAGATTTTTAAAAATGTTTATTGTTTCTTCTAGACAGCAATGAGATTGAATGGAGAGCTAACAGTGGTATGGTGTTTTTTAGATATTTATTCAAAGAAAATTCATTTTTGACCAACTAATATCATATGACTCCACTAGAGATTCAGATGAGACCTCAACAATGTGCTCAGATTTGCTCAGATACCAAAAATCTGATATTTCAATAACATCAAACACCTATCTGAACAATGCTATACACATATATTTTAAGACATTTTAAGAAATATTCTGAAGCAAAGTTAACTCTGAAATGAAATATAACAAAGCCTTTCATTAAGTCTCCTGGGCTTTAAAAGAGCAACCTCTAAGCAATACAGTTTTGTTACGGAGGAGTTGTTTCTCCTCCTCCTCCCTGCCGCCAGAGGGAGCCTTCGCCAGAATATTAGTTCCTAGTCAAAACTACATTTCCCATCGACCCCATTCCTAGGACTAATGACTTCCTGTTTGCCACCTGTTTCCAATCAGCCGCGGTATAAAGCCCAGTTTAATGTACCAGTTGGTGCGATGTCTTGTATTGCCATGTGCTACATTTCAGAGCGGTTTCCCAGACTGCCTTCCCGATGCTATTTGGATTGTTTATCATTTTTGACATTTTGCTGCTTGCCCCTGATTTTGGATACGGACTTTGACGTTGATTGTTTGCTGCCTGCCTTGACCCTTGCCTGTCTTTATGTTTTGATCCTGTCTCATCTGCATTGCTCTGTTTGCCGGTTTTTGACCCTTGTCTGTATTTTGTGTGTGATAGCTATTAAAGAGCTGCAAATGGATCCTGCTGTGTCAGCGTCAGTGTTACAGTTTTCTTCTGAATGAGGCACTCAAATGTAAATTGATGCCGTGTTTAAACCGTAAGAGGCAATAAAGGTCAAAGTGAGCTGGCAAAACATGGCAGAGCAAGCAGCAAACACAACATGTCCACGGCTTGCACAATCAGCATCAGTGGCCAATGGCTCCCATGAGCTACACTCATCTGAGGCACCATTTTACCTGATCAAGTCCAGCTGTTAGTTTGACATTGTGCTGAAGGTCAAAGCGGTGGCAAACACGATTACACACAGTTAGTTGAACACTGGCTCATCCTAGCTAGGCTAGGCTCTTTCTGTGTTTCTGATAAGCACACTAATCTAGTCTGCCACTGCGTGTTCTCATTCCCTTCTGATGTATCCTATTTGATCTGGGGTCCCAGCTGGAATTACTCAGAAGGAGTACAATCTCCTCTAATAAGGACAGTATTGCTGCCCTCATTCCAGCAGCCATTTTTAAAAGGAGAAAGCATTTCCTCTGAGGACAGATTATAAATAAGACCAGGCCACTTTTCTCCTCTTCCAAGGAACGATCTTTTAAATGGATGACCTTGGAGGGTGATGTATTCTACACAGAAAAGTATGCAACATATGAAATGTAATTTGACTTTTGCCTATGAATGGTAAACTGGTTAATATAGCTTTTTGCTGTACTCCTTTTATTTTTGGTATGTTAATTAGCTCACTCACAGTCTGCTGCATTTTAGCTGTTAGACAGTTTGTATGGCAAAACAGTTTGAAATTCCATCCCATTCAAACAGAACATCTTAGATAAACGCCCTCATAAAGAAACGTATCCCACCAGGGTCTGGTGAGCTTGACACCAGCCTAATTATACAAGACATCCTAAAGGCTGAATAGTTGACATTCAGTGAACCCACCAACTGGTCAGTTTAAAAAATATGTCATTTTGATCTTGATAAAGATGTGTTCAGCAACACATTAATAGATGATCTTTATGGGGGTCTGGTGGTCTCAGTGACCCTGGCAATAGTCAGGTGTGCTACTTCTCATGAAGTGTGACAGCTGATTCTCCGTTTTGGTCAGTGAATCAAACCTTCTTGTTCTCACCCTGGCCTCCCATTTGTCATTTTGCTAGCTGGGAATGATCTGCCTAACATCATTAACCGTAAGTCACTTACTTATGCAGTTATAGTTTCTCACTGTTACATTGCTTGTCCCATTGACCTTTACATCTATTTCTCTGTGTTTATGTGTGTTCTGGGATATGTGCTATATCATCCACACAGCTAACATTTTTAGGTTGTAAGAATGTTTCCCTAACATTTCTAATACGTAACAAAAACAATTAAAATGTTCCTAGAACATCTCTTCTGTATTGTTTTAAAACATGTCAACATAAGAATAACTATTTTAAGAATACCATTTTTGAAATGTGTATGGGTAGAACTTTATACTAATGTTACTGCAAGACTGTTTTTGTTAACTTTGGGAAAACTTAGAGAGAACTTTTAGAGAACATTAGCCAATTTTCTGAGAACGTTGCCTGTTAGATAATCAGTCCTTGCCATAACTTTGAGGTTAGACATTGGCACATTTCAGGAAAGTGAGAGAAGTAGATTGTGTTTCTGGGTAGTTTGCAGTTCACAAAATGGGTTCCTGTAGCTCATTTGGCAAGACATTACATTAGCAATGAAAAGGTCATGGGTTTGAGTTAGGAACATACAAAAACTGATATAATGTTGGATTTCACTTTGGAAAATCAAGTCAAATGTATACATGTAATTGTCATTAACCTGCACACACTAAAATAACTAAATCAAGCTAGACCTCAGTAAAATAATTTTACGACAGCATCAACATTTTAAGTATGAGCAGACCAATATGTCACAATGAATGTGTCATGATGAACACAATGTTCTGAGTCACTCTTGAATGGTGTGAATGGAGCTTTCTCTGTGTATGATATTCTATTGTAGAGCAATGCTTTAAGCTTTGATATACAACATCAAAGTAAAATCCTTGGGAGCAAAAGGATGTCAGATGTTTTTAATGTTACCTTTGCACGCATTCTGAAAATACATTTCTAGTTGGCATATTTGGATTATCGTTTCTTGCCCATTGTTTTTGAAAAACTTTTTATCAAAAAATTGCAGGGATAAGCGTTACACTATCTGTTATGCAGAAGGCCATCGCTCCGCCTCCTCCCTGTCGCCAGAGGGAGCCTTCGCCAGAATACTAGTTTCTATCCAGACTACGTTTCCCATGCTCCCCGTACTTAGGGCTGATTACTTCCTGTTTGCCATCTGTTCCTAATCAGCCCGGTTATTTAAGCCCAGGTCTTCAGTGTACTCATTGCAATGTCTTATTTTGCCATGTCAAACATTTCAGAGCAGTTTCCCTTGTTGATTACCCATTGCTGTTTGGCTTGTTTATTGAGTTTGATTGTTTGCTGCCTGCCTATTGTTTTTTATTTGGACTACGTTGTTGACTGTTTGCTGCCTGCCCTGACTACTGCCTGTTTACCCGTTTGATTTTGTCTCGCCCTCATTGCTGTTTGCCAGTGTTTGACCTTTGCCTGTTTTTGAATTTCTCTGTACAATAAAGAGCTGCACATGGATCCATCTGTCCAAGAGTCTTTGTTACAGTATCAGGGCATTGCGTTCACTGAAACTCAAGAGCGGAAGCAAGATTGTATGCTTGATTGTATGCATATAATAAGCATATAATAAAGATTATATGCTTATGCCTCATTGATTTGACACTTTAAATGCAATGCAGTCACATGCAATTCTGCCTACCTGATCACAAAACATACAGCTGGATTTAGGGCTGACTACTCATTTTATCCAGAAGACGAAAAGGTGATAACTGCAAACAAAATATGCTAAACCTATTCTGACTAAATTTTCTAAGACATTTAAAGGGTTTTTTTGGTCTAAATAAGAACTTTATTTATAATGTTAATACATTCATTTTTAAGTGATTGTGTTTTTTAAGTGCACTGTAATCCCGAATAAATTGACAAAACTCAAAAAATTTGAGGTAATCAGTTACATCAAATTTTTTAAGTTATGAAATTTCCAATTTGAAGTAAGCAGAAACATCTAGTTTTGAGTTTGTTGTACTCATGCAAAATACTTTTCTCTTACTTAAAATACCCAAGTTACCCTGTTTATCCATTTTGATAGCATTTAACTTAATTTGTTTAATTTCTCCCAACTTTAAATACTTAGTCATTCAGCTCATACATTTTGATAGCAATTATTTTTTTTATTAACTTTTCCATTTTGAGTTTCATAAATTAAATTAACCAAATTCTAAATCTGTAAACACTATAAATGTATAAAAATGCATCTGTAATTTCAAACAAACACACAATTCCATTTTTGACATTTATTTTTAAACAAAAATGTCCAACAGGTAATACCAACATGAATGTTTACAGTAAACATGCCTTCTATAAACATACAAATTTCTTAAAACCTTTAAAACAGTTTGACAGTAACAGATTTACAATAAACAATAATGTAATGCAATAATGTAATGTAAGTAATGCACAAAACCCAGTATGACTTATGTATAACCCAGTATAAAAAAAGCTGAAGACCTGTAACCTGTAATTGACTTCCAGAGTATTTGTTTTTCCTACTATGAAAGTCAGTGGTTGCAGGTTTTCAGCTTCCCTCAAAATAATTTGTGTTCAACAGAAGCAAGAAATTCAAACAGGCTTGGAAAAAGTGACGAGCAAGTAAATGAAAGAATTTAAAGTTTTGAACTTTACCTATAGATTCTAAAATGCACCGATTAAAGGTACAGACATGTTTTTAAGTTACTGCCCCAGTGCCAGCCTTCAGTAAACAAAAAAAGTAGCTCTACATCAACTCATTCTTTAATGTTTGCACACTAGGAGACAGTTTTCCGTCATCCATGCCGAGTAAAACTTTTTGCACAAATTCAAAAGTTTTGGCAAGTCCTTCAGGATAGTTTAAGTGAAGAGCATACATGAATCCAAACAAGACAAGAAAGGCCTCTGGAAGTTGGCTATGGGTGGTGACCACTTCATTCTCCAGGACAACTGAGACCCTCACTGGATCGTAATGGATTGGAGCAGCAGCATTTTCATGGACAACTGTAAGCAGGGCTACTGGAGCATCCTCATTCAGTACCTCAGGATTATCAATCTAAAAAATATAATTTAGGGACATGTTATATTCATGTTAGGACATTATCAATATGACTGAGCCAATATTACATGATTCATCAACTAGTGGTGACTACAAATATGTTAGTAAGTAAAGGT
>JAZGTJ010007855.1:0-22060 GCA_036877575.1 Botia almorhae | reverse complement strand
ATTGCACATACTCAATGTATAATGATCAATGTGTAGTATAATGCAATGTAAGTCGCTTTGGATAAAAGCGTCTGCCAAATGCCTAAATGTAAATGTAAAAATGCTTTCTCTATCAGAGTAGTGTACTCAGGGGAAATTTTGTCTGTGTGTGCGGTGCAGGCCTGTAAGGACTTCCAGGATGAAGGGACGTGTAAGGACGCATGTCCACGTCTCATGCTCTATGACCCCAACACTCACCAGCTCGCTCCCAACCCTGATGGGAAGTATAGCTTTGGGGCAACGTGTGTCAAGAAATGCCCACGTAAGTTTACCCATAATGCCTGAAGACAGACTGTGTCAGACAGAAATAATTAGTTATTTTAGCCGCTATGTTAGTTGCTAACTGAACGTTCTATATTTTTTACCAGAACACATAACCAAATTCTAAATATATCTTGAAGTTGTTAGGGCTTCCCTTTGAATTTCAGTGTTTTGGAGATGTTGTGTATTGTAGGTAGCAGGGTTAAAATGTAAAGTCGGTCTGGACTGTGAAACTATTGCTCAACACTGGTTTCTGAGTAACATCAGAGAGCATTGTGAGCTGGTACCACATTGCGTTAGCAGTGCAAAAGTCATGGGTTTGATTCCCAAGAAGTACGCTTACTAATAAAACCTTGAATGAGCCATACGTTGCTTTGGAAAATAGGCAAATACATACATGTAAAGAAAACGTAGTTGTGGTTAATGACTTTTGTTTTGACATTTCTTTTCCAGACAACTATGTCGTGACAGACCACGGGGCCTGTGTAAGAACATGCAGTGCTGGCACCTATGAGGTGGATGAGGGTGGAGTCCGGAAATGTAAGAAGTGTGATGGCCTGTGTCCAAAAGGTAAAGTTGAGAATGTTAGTAGGGTATTTATTAAAAACTTAATACTATTGTTGTTGTACCAAACATTTTTAGGGGTTATGAAAGCTTCTCTGTGAATTGAAAAAACACCTTGTTACTTTCTGCCTTGCGTGGTATTTCAATGGTAAACATATAGACAATTAACAGTATGCCAGTAATCCACGGCAGGGTCTGTTAGTTAAAGAAAGCTTTTTCTAAACACTGTATAATACTGTATGCATGTTATGTTGCCTTTCAGCTAATTCTTCATGTAAGAATGAAGTCGCAGTTAATTTTTCATTTGTGTTCCTCTAGTGTGCAATGGATTGGGAATGGGGCCTCTGACCCATGTCCTGTCAATCAATGCCAGCAACATCGACTCTTTTGAGAACTGCACAAAAATCAGTGGAGGTGTTGCAATCCTCACCACAACATTCAAAGGGTGAGAAGCAGAACTGTAGCTAAAGATTCTCTGGTCCCTGACTGTATTTTGCTGTGGGACCCTAAACAAAAAAAAACATTCAGAAATTGTTTAGAAACTGTCCTCCTGAGCCTGTGGGGCTTTTATTTGTTTCTGCCTTGGAACCCACTAGATATCCAATTAAATTTTATTTCTATATCCCTTTTTACAATGTGTGTTGTAGCAAAGCAGCTTTACAGAAATAGAAATATTGTGATATTTTAGTAATAATACCGTTTCTTAACTAAATATTCCTCACTGGGCTAACTAAAGGCAACTGGGCCAGGAAGCAAAAATTACCCACAATCATTTTGATTACGCAATGCTCAGTGCCATTTCATTTTTTTTCTTTCTCCAAGGGTTTTGTCCTAGAACAATACAGAATAGAAACTGCGCATTTTGCCTAATTATGCTTCAAATGACTCTTTTGAATTTCTTTATGGCAGCTGCTTGCCAGTTACATTATGTAACTGAATCAAACCTTTCACGAACTATTTTAAGTCATTCTCATTATGGGCACTGCTTAGTGCTTGTCAATCATTTTGAGTTTACTTTGTGATTTCTTGTTTTCTTGTTTTTGCAGTGACCAACATACTAAAACTCCAGAAATGGATCCTGCCAAGCTCAACATTTTCAAAACTGTTAAAGAAATTACTGGTGAGATAGTTGTGCTTTAGTATAATATGTACATGATTGTAAAGTCTTTAAGCAAAACAATTTTGCAGATGGCCCGTTTGTAAATAAAGTATCCAGTGTGTTGGCAGGCCACTGTAATGGTGGAGACATTTAGCTTCACTCTTCACAAACATAAAGATCTTCCCTTTCTGAACTCAAAGGCTACCTGATGATTCAGGCATGGCCGAGAAGCATGCCATCCCTCAGCCCCTTTGAAAACCTGGAGGTCATCCGTGGACGAACAAAGCAGCAGTAAGCTAACACTTATATAAAGGCATTTTGAACAGCATGGTATTGCCATGGTAAAATGTACCATAAAAACATAGTAATACAATGGTACGTTTTGTAAAATTTTGTTGAAACTATTACATTGTATAAATGGCCCTGTTTACACCTGGTATCATCTAACAATGTAATCTAACCAAATTGTGAGATTGTTATAAATGCATAAGACAATACAATGACATTTGTAATGTAAGTGCTAATGAGATCTGATGTATTTTGGAGGACAGAGATGAGTCTTTAACTAAACTGTCATCAACAACAGAGCTGAAACATGTTTTGCATTACGCGTGTATTTTGCAAAACGCCAATATTTTGTTTAAAACTCTTCATAAGCAAATACATATAAACTCATAGAAATTCTCTTTGCTTCACATTGCAGTTTAGATTACTTCACATTCAAATATAATGAAATATTGTACTTTCAATAACTTTTTTCCTTTTTATAACTTGCAGTGAAACTCTGACATAGTAAGCAATGCATCTTAATGACAGATTACGGCCCATTACACATTAGGGAGATGCTTTCTTCAGCATTTTCCTCAGTCTGTCTTGTACATTAAATCCTCTCCTTTCCTTCCGCTCCCACAGAGGTACCTTCAGCTTCGCTGTCACCAAAACCTTCATCACACACCTGGGGATGCGGTCTCTGAGGGAGATTAGTGATGGGGATGTGGCCCTCACTCAGAACGCCAATCTCTGCTACACCAGTTCTGATCACTGGAAACGTCTCTTTAAATCTCAACAACAGGCTGTCAAAATGAATTCTAATGCGGATGCCACCACCTGTGGTAAATAAATATTACACTAACGACTGTCCGAGGATTTTCAGTAAAATTAAATGATGAAATTAAAATTCCATCCTTATTGACTTGCCATCAGTTAATTCCAAACATGTATGCTGTTATTTAAATAGCACTTATCACCTGATATGTAGTTTTTAATAATTAATCATTTTAAACAGTGTAACCAGGTATCTTTGTGTTAACATCATATGAATATGTGTGTTACAGAAAATCAGAATAGCACATGTGAGGACATGTGCACAGCTGATGGCTGCTGGGGTCCCGGTCCCACTATGTGCTTTAACTGTAAACATTACAACCGTAAAAACTGTTGCGTGGCCTCATGCAACCTGTTTGCTGGGTAAGTGAGCTCTATTACGAAGCATTAAGTTGAACAATTTTTATACACTGCCCTCTGAAATTCTTGATTCTGATTGGTCAATTGTGGCATATTGTGGTCAAAAGAATTTTTGTGTAATGACTGCTAAATTATAGAAATTAGTGTTGTCTCAGACTTAGTCATGGGCCCTAGAGTATTCAGAAAATGAATTGACAGTATAAAATAAAATAGTGTAAAAATAGCAATCAAATTGCATAGATGTAACCCCTCCCTCACAGTACTGGTACTCTGATGATTAATCAGATGATGATCACTCAGTCAGACTATTAATATTTGCTAATAAAGTGCTAACATTCTTCATCTGTAGTTTTGCCTAATGTCAACTGTGCTTTAGATGTCAGCTGATGATTTAGATTACATTGACTAACAGGCTTTTCTGTCTTTACAGTGAGCCACGAGAATATGAGGTTAATAAGACATGTGTCGAGTGTGATCCCGAGTGTCTGCTCATGAATGAGACCCTGACCTGCACCGGCCTTGTAAGTCTCACAGACTACAACACAAAAAACTTCATCCCTAACAAAAAGAAGTACCCTTCAAGCTTATGTAGTAAATAATATGTAGTAGTACTAGTATACTTGTAACTGTACTCATTCAGTATTACTTGGGGCTAAATTGTATAATTTTTAGTTCAGAAAAGTGTACTTTTAAGTATACTCTAACTGTAACATTAGTGAACTTTGAGTACTAAATAGTTTTCCTGAGAAGTGCACAGAGTATATTTGTGATCAGAGCATAAAAAGTATTTGGGGTGCCCAGCTAGATACCGTTAAACGTTGTTCTAAGAAATTATGTTTTAATTATGTCCTAAAGACATACTGTTTAAATTCAAATCACTTCCATATAAAATATGTAAAATGCTGCTTGTTGTTATTTAATTGCTATATTTTATCCAGGGACCTGACAAGTGTGCAGTGTGTGCCAATTATAAAGACGGACCTCACTGCGTACCACGCTGCCCGCAAGGCGTACCAGGAGAGAAAGACATACTGATTTGGAAATATGCTGACAAGATGCGATTGTGCCAGTCATGTCACGAGAACTGCACCCAAGGGTCAGGAAAACATCTTAATAGATGCTTTTATCTCCATGTAACAGAGCCATCATTTATATAATGTTGAGGTGTGCAAGGTGCACTGGGGATTGCACAGTGTGTAATAGACTGATGGATTCATGCATTGCTTTGCAGGTGTACTGGGCCTGACCTGAAAGACTGCAAAGATTTTAAAAGGTGAGAAATAATGTTGTACAGAAAGAATGTAGTACAGCAATACTTACGCTCATATATCATCATAGGTTCTGCAGTGAAAGTAACAAAGAGTCCTCATACTTAATGTCATCACAGTAGCGTTTGCATGAAATAATGCAATTGTTAATGCAAACACTCAAAAATGTTTTCTAATTTATTATTTTCTTTTCCAATGGAAATATTTGAAGATAAGTAGTATGTAGCATAGAAGAATATTTGAAAGCAAAATTGATATCTTATGTTTGTTATATATATCTTATATCTTGTATATATGTCTTGTATCTTGTCTATCTTGAATTAGGGTTGAAAACTTTTCTTATACTATTGGTGATTTTTTTTTAATCTTTTTTTAATCCAACATTTTGTTTGGCTTATGCTTAAAAATATTTTTTTCCAATGAGGATAGAAAATTAAGCCTAATGTGGGATGCATTCTGTAACTATATCTTATACAATTCTGCTTTTCAAGTAAGTTTATCTTGTTCTGTGGATGTTTCAATATTTATACTGGAAAAGAAGTCAAAAGTGTGTCTCTAACTTAGCTTGTCTCAGCAGGAAAGAATGGCCTGGCTAGTTTATTTAAGAGTTACGTGCTCTTTGTTAACTCAGTAGTGTGTATTTGTCTGTAGTTCGGGCTTGTCCATGATTGCCGCTGGTGTGGTTGGAGGTCTGCTGGCTTTTGTTATCCTGGCTCTGGGAGTGGCTGTTCTCGTGCGCAGACGCCACATAAAGAGGAAGAGAACCTTGCGACGACTTCTGCAAGAAAGAGAGGTCAGACCGCGGTACCTTGGCTAGCAAAACAGAAAAGCCGTATGCAGATATTCAGCCTTCATTCTTATACAATACATATTGCCTCCAGAGGGGAAGAAAGTTGGCAGAGCTCTGTGCCTGCTGGAATAAACTCAATTTGGACCTCCGAGTTATAGCCAAATGTAATAGATCTGTCTTTAATAATATGAAGCTGATGTGTGTCATGTTTCATTGATTTATCCTTTCTCAGCTTATTATGTAGAGAGAAAAGTCTAAACACAGTGGCACTTTTAATGCAGTAGTTAGCAGTAAGAGAAAGACACACACTGTGCATGCCTTGTAACACATTGCATGGTTGTGCTTTTGTGCAGCCCTGGTTCAAGACTGGCTTGGGGCATTTCCTGATATCTTCCCTGATCATGTCCCAATTTCTTCTGGCCCCTTCTAGGCTTTTCTATGTAATAAAGACAAAAATGTCAAAAAACAACAACAAATAAAGCATTTTTTCTGTTTGTTAAAACATCCTGACCAGCATGTAGCAAACAATAGCATGGGGGCAGGACTATATGTGTGACTAATTAGAAAACTGTCTGAAAACAATCATTATTTATGTAATCCCATTTGCTAGTGGCTCATAAAATTACACATATCAGCTTCACGCCAGGTTGAAACCACGTTACGTCAAAGCAGTATAGACAGTTTACAGATGTTGTGTCAACAGTCCTGTATAAACTGTGATGGAAATCAGTCATTGAGGTGATAGCGTCAACGAAGCAGAATAATCCGTGTCAGTCTGTGCTTATTCAAGGACAGGATGTGTGTTTGAGTGCGAAGGGGTGATTTCCTGTATTTGTATCTACAGCTAGTGGAGCCTCTGACCCCCAGTGGTGAAGCCCCCAACCAAGCCTTGCTCCGCATTCTCAAAGAGACAGAGTTTAAGAAGATCAAAGTACTTGGGTCTGGAGCTTTTGGTACTGTATATAAGGTGACTAACCTCTCCCTAATGTTAAGTAAGCAAATACAAAGAGGCCACTTGCTCTTCCTGTTTCACTTTATGATGTATTATCAGTTTTCTCTGCACTGCATACTTAATTAATTGTTGACTTGTAGAGGTATCATTAAAATAAACACATGATACCTTTTAACCTAAGTTATCTCAAGATCCAGCTAGTTGATGTGATTCTTTAGCATTTGTCTTCTCAGTTTCACTATTTTTGGCATGAATTGTCAAAACAGAATGTGTCTCTTCCTGCAGGGTTTGTGGGTTCCAGAGGGGGAAGATGTGAAGATCCCTGTTGCCATTAAGGTCTTGCGTGAGGCCACGTCTCCTAAAGCAAACAAGGAGATCCTGGATGTGAGTATTAGAATCTGTTGAGCTCTGAGGCAGGATGTTAAAGTTACATCTGATGTTTTTCACCATTTGACGATTTGTAAAACTACAGAAGTACATGTGTCTATGACAAATATTTTCTTCACAGGTTTCTTCTGTATTGTAATTATTTACGAACCTGGATTGTTCATTAGCTGTCTGAACCAGTTAACGTTTAAATGGCTTAAAGTGTGCAATTTCTGTGCAACTAGTGTCACCAAATAGAATTGAAAAAATATTAACTACTGTAACAAAAGCAATTGGTTAGACAAACAGATAATCCCATAACTTCATGCTATTGGTTGAGCCAATGTTGCTGTCAGGCCACTTAGACAGAACGGAGCAGCGTTTTAATAGCACCACTGGGCTGCTCTGTTCAAAGGAATCAAGCTAAGATTGGTTTACTTATAGCTGTCTCTGCATATTAAACTGTGATAATATTTTAAATATTAAAAAAATAGAAATAAAATAAAAAAGCTGAAATATTTTAACAACCAAAAAACATTTTTAAATAAATTAAATACATTTTTAAATAAATACATACAGACAGTAAAACTGACATTTTCTAAAAAACTTGTTAAGATAATGATTGGGCAGAACTGGCATAGTGTCCAGTCACAATTGCAGTTTCTGTTGTCTATAGTACATAACTCTGAGTTAAACTGTAACTGGAGTTGATACAAAACAAAGTTTAAACATGGTCTAAAATTCCCTGCTTCTTTTATCAGTCTAAAGTCAGAAAGGTCTTGTTTACAAAGTTTGCTGTTACAAATGCAAAGGAAGTTATTTTCTCAGTCAGTCTTTTTAATTGTGAGGATGTGGTCGAGCAGATTTCTGAAGGTCATTTTGAAGATAACTCTAATATGTAAGATCTGTGCACAGATCTGTGCAATCCTGTGAATATTAAAAAGTGTCAACAAAATCAAGGTTTAACTTAAAATAGATACCAGTCACTCTCATTCATTGAAAGGAGAACGTTGGTGGTGCTGGCAGTTTTAACTCTCTTAGGAAAAGTCCAGCATATTGCCCAGGGGTTTGATAATTATGTTACCGCTAGGTTTTAATTTCCTTTCAGTACTTTTCCTCTGAATTCCAGGCTTTTTCTTAAGGCAAATATATTTGAATGCACTTAAAGAGCCCAATTTGTTAGTTTTATGTCAGTAGGGACTGTAAATTATTAAAGTGTGACAGTTTAAGAGGTAAGCGTTGTATAATTGCTCACCTCATCTGACCTTACCTGTAGGAAGCCTACGTCATGGCCAGCGTTGAGCATCCCCACGTGTGTCGGCTCCTGGGCATCTGTCTGACCTCCACTGTCCAGCTCATCACCCAGTTGATGCCATATGGCTGTTTGCTGGATTACGTCAGAGAGAACAAGGACAACATTGGCTCACAATACCTGCTCAACTGGTGTGTGCAGATTGCTAAGGTAAAAGGATTGTTCTTTTTATTGTGTTAATTGAATCACATCCCATCTGCTAATCACCAACTCATTTCATTTCACATGACATAGGTCACTGATGATGAACAATTGCAGTTTTATTAGGCGAAAATTATGTCATTATTTACTCGCCATCATTTAATTTCAGACCAGTACGCTGTTATAAATTTTCACATTAGAGTATGCATTAGAAATTATGATTTTAAATTTGCATGATCAAATTTATAATACATCAATTGTGAATAAAGGCAGGAAGGCCTTAGGAGACATTATTGAAAGCATTGATATGCCAGTCTAGGTCTCTCAATAGTGATATGACACCAAAAATAGGTAACAGCTCTTGCCACTCACAAATTTTCAAAATATGCAGTCATACTCTAATTGATTTAGTAGTATTATATAATAGTAGCTGTGAAGATTCATCAAGAAGAAAGATCTTCTTTAGTGTTTATTGCTGAGGGAATAACATTGCTTTTTAAAGGAAACTTGTATGAAGTATGACTAAAGTTACAATATGGTGTGGTTTGACGTTCTTTGGCGACAACAGATTTGATATGCTTTATCATATTCTACAATCCTGAATCACACAGTCACACAGATTCAACAAAGTCAATGTGAAAGAGCATCTGTGGTGCCTTTAACAAACTCAAATTACTTTAAAAGGCTAAAGTAAAGTTAGTTTTACTAAAACTCTTTTAGTACATCTTTGGAAATTTAACATATTCCCAAAGGGGCTGCTGGTGCTCGCTTTATCACAAAGTTCTATTTGTTAACATCAGTTTATTTTAACTAAGGTAATTAATAAACAAATAAAACTACTTGCCCAGCATTTACTAATATCAGTAATGAACTAACATAAGCAATAATTAAACAATTGTATTTGCATTAACTAACATTAACAAAGATTAATAAACGCTTCAAAAATAAATCTTTTGTTGTTAGTTTGTGTTCGCTAATGCATTAACGAATGTTACAGAATTACTATCTAATGAATATACCTTATTATAAGTGTTACCTTCCTCTTGCATTATTTGTATTCATACTACTGTATGCTCAATCTTTACATTCATGCCTACTGACCTTATATGAACATCTCTTTTGCTTTATCAGGGAATGAACTATCTAGAAGAGCGCCATCTTGTGCACAGGGACCTGGCAGCTCGTAATGTCCTGGTGAAGACCCCCCAGCATGTGAAGATCACTGATTTTGGCCTGGCCAAGCTGTTAAGCGCTGATGAGAAAGAGTATCATGCAGATGGTGGAAAGGTCTGTTTTCTGTTCTCTGGAAAGTTGTATCTTGATCTTGGTTGGATCTGGATGCTAAAATTTAAAACTTCTCGGTTTTACTAAATATAAAACTCGCTAGATGAAACAAAGAGTAATACAGATGATCAGCTCAATTATTGTTGTTGTAAATTGCAAGACCACGGTTTACAATGACAATAGAAATTTTATGTTGTTATTATGGTATGATTTTACATCTGCTTACCTTCCTCAACAGGTGCCAATAAAATGGATGGCTCTTGAATCCATCCTACACAGGACATACACCCACCAGAGTGACGTCTGGAGCTTTGGTAAGTAAGAGATGTACTTTGGATCAGTACATGACATTTATAAACACTTTAACTGCAGTAATGTGACATTTCAGAGTGACAGGATATAAACTGGAATTTTACTGGGTTGTGGAAACATGGTAGTATTGTTCATACTAGAATGCAACAGAATGAAGGAGAGAAGTTAAAAAATAGTCTAGTTTGTCTTTGTACACAGGTTTGGAATCAGCTTTGGGTCAGCTTTGACTTCATGTTGTCTTTAACAGCAGAGGCTCTCAGTATTTAAAAACATGTCAGTTGTTCATTGGCTAAAACTCTGCTATAGGTGTGACAGTCTGGGAGCTGATGACATTTGGAACAAAGCCCTATGATGGAATTCCTGCTAGCGAGATTGCAGAAGTGCTGGAGAAAGGAGAAAGACTTCCACAGCCTCCCATCTGCACCATTGATGTCTACATGATCATGGTCAAATGTAAGAGTGCAAAGTCTCTCAAACACACACACACACACACACACACACACACACACATCCACACTGTATAATAAAGAAGACTTGTGTAAGGTGCTTTCTTTCTTTGTCATGCATGAAACCTGTTAGATTGTTGTATTAACTTGTGCGGTAAATGTACCACACCTGTTATTCACATAAGCACTGGCTTTGTGTGTTTCATACATACTATTACTGTACCATCAAGTATGTCAAGCACTGATTTAAGGGTCACCAGTGGCAGTATTAGCTCACACGGTGCCTTAGGCAAGATAAGACAGGACTAAAGTAAAGAACACTTTTTACTGCTTAGTAATTCTTTGTATAGATGTAGAAGTATATATGTAGCGTGTTTATGTAAGATAGTCAAGTACAGTTAAAGTTTATGTTTAGTGTAAACTGTGAATAGGGACCCGGTTTAAATTCCAATCGAAGATATTGTTTTCATAAATCAATCTGAAACTGGCAGCCAGCTAGACAATTTTGTTATATAAAAAGGGCAGCTTTGACCTTTTGTTCCAAAATAAAAAAAGAGGTGTTTCAAATGATGTGAAGCATCACAACTGCAAAACACAACTGAAAATCAAAACATGATTGAACCGACCAATTTTAAAGATGTTAAACAATATATTTAAAAAGAATTTACCTGGACAAACTTTTTTTGTTGACATCTACATTTGAAAAAGTGGAGAAAACATTTCTCACATTTACATTTCTCACATTTAGATGTCAATAAAAAAGACAAGAAACTTCTTTTCTTCTCGTGGCTTCTTTTCACACAAAACAGTTCTGTTAAATCTTCAACAAAGTACTTGTGTGTGTAAACCTACATGTATTTTTCATCATCAGCTTTATCATGACAGTGGTTATGATTATGTGGTTATGATTGAATCCAGGCTGGATGATCGATGCAGAGAGCAGACCTCGGTTCAGGGAGCTCATCGCTGAGTTCTCCAAAATGGCACGTGACCCCTCTCGCTATCTCGTCATTCAGGTTAGAAAAGAACAAGCAATTTCAGTTGATGCCCAAACTGTTCATCTGAAGGTTCTCAAACCACATCTGACCATGTTCTTCTGCCCCTCAGGGTGATGATCGGATGCACTTACCCAGCCCTTCTGACTCCAAGTTCTACCGCAGTCTGATGAATGGAGAGCTTGATGAAGCCCTGGACGCAGACAAATATTTAGTGCCCAATCACAGCTTCTTCAGCAGCCCGAGCACCTCGCGCACACCGCTGTTGCACTCTGTGGTAATACAGTACACTCATAAAAATATTATACTACTAGTCAAAGTACACACCTATGCTTTCCTTATTAGTACTATTTTCCACGTTTTTTTGATGATAGTAAAGTCAACAAAATTATAAAGTGACACAAATAGAAGTACAGGAATTATGTAGTGTCTTCTTATATGAGACATGCTTATTCTGCTTATTTGTGCTTTGGTAAAACATATTCTAAATAGTGGTCAGTCTCTTTTTCCTTTTAAAATATTAATGTAAAAGGTTAAACAAAACATTAATGGTATGAGAATGTAATATAGTTTAGTATAATAAAATATCACACTACTTTAAAACATCGTCTTATAACCCCCTCCTTTTGTGTAACAATAAATCTAAATAGTCAGTTACGGATATATAAAACAGCAAATTACCACAAATACAAACATGAAAGTATATCATACTTTCTACATGTAGTTCATTTATAATAACTGAAAGCTCAACACTCATCTAATCTGTCATAGAAGATTAACTGTAATTGTGCTAACATTCAAGTAGTAACTGCTTTCAGCCAGATCTGATGACAGCGTAGTGTGCTTTCACTCAAAAAGACAGGAAGTTCACACAGCAGAGGCGTATGTACCTGGCCTGATTCTCTTCATCTTCTTCTGGCCTAGTCTCCTTCGCCCACTTCCTGTTCACTCTGTCCTTCCATATCTTCATCCTCTCCCCCACTTCCTCCCAGCTGCCTCCTGATTAATGACCGTTCCGCGTACGCCTATCCAGGAGGACCCTCTGGACCTCAGTATGTCGAGCGTTTCCTGGCCTTGCGCCTGTCGCTAAGTGCGTGCAAAGCTCCTTCGGCCTTTCAAGTCTGATTGCTTTCACGGGCAACACTTGTTAAAATGTGCTTTTGGCAGAACGAAGGCCTTGAGCTCAAACTGAGTCTTATGTAACACCGTCATTAAGGCACAGCCATTTAAGGCTGCAGTGTCTCTGACAGATGGTAGCCTATTTAGTTTGTTTCTTTTTGCCTTTCCTTGTGCTTTTGGACAGTGTTGTTTCAGTGCTCTGCCACCTAGGTTTTGTTATGGTAGAGACCTCAGGGAAGCTGGGTTCTTTCTTCTCATAACATGTACAGGCCTGTGTTGAACAAGCAGGGTTAAATACAAACACTTTATCCGGCCCCCAGTCACTATATTTACAACTGAATCAACTTGTCAATCGAATGTGCGGCAATAACTACAACAAAAGCTGGATGTTTAAAGTAGTACTAAGTAAATGTCAGGAGTACATACATTATTAGAATCACCATTAAAGTTTACAATAGAATGTGTAAAGTTTACAAGAATTTGTTAAATGAATCTATTGACTGAAACTATTTTTTGTTTTGTTTCAGAGTCTCAACAGCAGCATTGGAAACTGTCAGAGCAGAAATGGAGTAAGTTACCAAGACCACAGACTGCACAGTTGTCTGGAGCTTGAGCATTACCCTAAACATTAATAAACGTGTAACAAATTTGGAGATTGGCTAATATATATATATATATATGTGACTTGCAATTTGTATACACCATAAAAAATAATTTAAAACAAAGATAATTTCACCTGTTATGAACTATCCCTAGTTTTATTTTTCAATATTCTAGACAGGTACCTTTGTATTCTGTTGTCATTTTATCCTGTAGCTCCTGTAACTCCTGTTCCTGTAGCTCCATAAGCAGAGCAATGCATTAACAATGCAAAGGTCACAGGTTACTAGGGAACACACATACTATACTGAAAAAAATGTATACCTTGAATGCACCAAGTCAGTTTGTGTGATCCCTGGGAACTGAACCCATGATTTTGCCATTGTAGTGCAATGCTCTATTAACAGAGCAACTGGAAGACTATTGTTAATTGCAGGAACTGAATCAGGTTTAACTCTAGAGCTCTAGTTTTGTAGAGTGACACACTTTAACTTGTTTCAGAATGATTTCCCGGCAAGAGAGAACAGCCTAGTCCTGCGCTACATCCCAGACCCGACAGAACAGTTCCTGGAAGGGGACTTCAAGCCCGCTCCGGGTTGGTATTATACATGTCTTACAAATGGAAAGATGTCTGAACGGTCGGTTGGAAAAAAGATGGAAAGCAGAAAGACAACGAAAAGACCGTTTGTAATTTGTGGTGAAATGAAAGCCTCTGTTGGTCAATGTTGGTACTACATTTGTGTGGTACACTTGTACTCTAAAAGGAATAGTTCACCCTTAATGATAATTCTGTGATTTTCACACACTTATTATAGTTTTCAAAACTTGTTCATGTTTATTCATATTCAAATTTGGCCTGTTTCTTCATATTCAACGATTGGCTGTGAGACATGTGAGAACCAAAGGCATAAGGCATCATTAGCTTAGTACAATTCATGTTTGTTATATAGACAAAAGTGGATTGAATGGTTTTTCTGTCATACAGGTTTATAACAACATGAGGGGCATTACATTTTTAAAGAATTTTCACTTTAGGTTGAATTATTCCTTAGAAATGCATAAAATAGGTGCAAATATGTTTATATTCTAACAAATGCTGAAACCCTCAAGGTAGATGCACATTTACTTGCTCATCTTAATCAACTACTAATTAGAAAATGATGAATGGAATAGTTTTTTGACTGTATTTTGTATTTTTTGCCAGAATACATTAACCAGAATGGCTCGCTAATGTCTAACATGACCAACCCAATATACGAGCACCCAGGACCCCCTCGCAAACCTCCGCATTCTTCATCCGCACTGGATGAAACAGAGGAAGAGTATCTCAACTGCTTCAAGAGCCCCAGTTCTGCTGTGGCCGCCCCACCTGAGTATCTCAACACCTCCCACACACAACTCCTCTCCAGCCAGTCCTTCTTCAACGTGCATGGTTTCAACCCACAGAGCAGCATGGACAACCCCGACTATCAGCAGGACTTCTGTCCCCTGGAGCTCAAAACACACACCAACGGCCACTTGCCAGCTGCAGAAAATGCTGAGTACATGGGGCTGGAGGTTCACTAGCACACTATGGAGAGGAGGGGACAGTTAACGTGAGCCACTTTAGATAAAAAACGGAAGGACATTTATTTATAGCAGAAGCACAGGCAATTAGATTGCTAAGTTGTGGAACTGTGGTTTGACAACCGTCAAGGGCAGAACAAGTTAATGATAGCCCTGGTTACCTTTTAGATATGCTTGATTCTTATGATGCTCACATGGTTGCATTAAACAATTGTGGACAAGGATACGTCAACACGATCTAATATGATGCCAGTAGACTTCTGAAGCTCCATAATATGGAATAAGTGTGTAAAGACTGTGTAAAGACTCTGAGAATGATCTGATTTCAAACATCATTAACGTTTCTGTTTTAATTAGCAACCAAAACAATTACATTACATCAATGTACAGTGGGATTGTAATTAAAATACATTATTTTAAAAAATGTGTAAGCTGAACTCAGAGGCTGTTTAGCCTCTCTGCTGTGAATGAAATACACAATTATGGTGTAAAATATAAAAGATTTAATTTCAGTTTTTTTGCTGGAAATGTTGGCTGTATGGACAGGACTAGAATTCACAGTACTGGGGCAAAATTATATAGGTGGGCCCCAACTTGTAACGTAAAGATACATTTAGGCCCGGGACATGTCCCATATGCCCTTCCACCTTGTGTATGATTGTCTGCTTGTTCAAAGACCAACATATGACTGGTACTTGTATAGAACTGTAATATATATATTTTATCCATTGTCATAAAAATACACATACAGGGTCACTCATATATTTCATTTATGTTTGTTCATTTTGTAAATTTGTTCCTGTGTCTTCATCTACCTGTACCTCCTTTTGACTTTTCTAATATTAAAATAAATTTCAGACAAAACATATCATGGTTATACTATAGCAACCGTATTGCACAATTCAAGGTAATGTGGTTGGGTATCACATTTTAAAATCAATGTCTTTGTTGCTTTGATCATTCCTTTAAAAGTCCTTTGTCCTTGCAGTACTTTTATTATTACTGTAAGAACATACATTCAATAAAGTTTTTTTTACAAAAGATGATCTGAACTTGTTAAAAGTTTTAAGTGTTTAACTTGCAATCTAATCAGGAATAATTTAATCAAAAGATTTTAAACATTAAATGTTCTATTTGAACTTACTGCTATGCAAATTGCCTGTTTGTATATTCATGAATGAATATGTGATCAAGTTTAGGACAGCCACTGTTGCTACAAGAGAAAGAATTAAATAAACCTACTCAAATCAGTAAAACTAAAAGACCAATAAAATATTCGCAGAAAACAATTCATTACTATGAGACCTATCAGCTAACAAAATCAGCTAACAACTTAAATTATAAAAGTTATGTTTTTATTTCAGTGGGTTGTACTCGAACTAGTTTTAGTTTTGCTTTTGTATTACACACTCTGGGCCGGTAGATGGCAGCAATTCTGAATCACCCCGCACATTTAGTCGGAGGCAAGGTGGTGTTTGATAACAGGAAATAAGAACGCTTCACTCCAGCAGAGGAGTGTTACTTTTAAGAAGAGCTCTGGAGTCAAAGGGGCAATGTTTCTACCCGGGGAAATGCGTGTTTTCTATCTTTTATGGGCAGTGATTTTATTATCGCAATGGGTAAGTATGGCGATCGCTGCTTTATGTTTGTGTTACTGTGAATGTAGTAGTGGACGGTATTTGCTGTAGCCTAGCACAAGCTTCAAACCGTCAGAGATCCTCACCTGTCAGACAAACTTCAGGTTTAAAGAGTTTTAGGAATTATATTGTTTTTTTAAATCATTAAAGCAAGGTTATATATTTTTGTAATAGCGTGTCGTATATGTTTAATAGTTGTAAGTGTGAAAGCTCTGTATGTACAAAAGAAACATGATTTGCCTACATCATGGGAATCCTCTATCGTTCATGCTTTTGGTTGTGCTGTTTTACATTAAACCAAACCTGTTACCAGTGTGCCTTTGCACCGTGACACATTGGATGCGTCTCATAATTTGATATATGGTCTAGACTCTAGATAGTATTTTAGGGGTCGCGTTCTAAACGTTTGAATAAAATGTAAAAATGTACATTTAAAATTAAGATTTAAGAAAAAAATTTGATTAACTATAAATTAAAAAAAACTATGATTTAAAGCCACTGATTCCGTGTTAACTACAAATAGGTACTAAAGGGGGATTATCCGTTTTGGTTTCATTTAGTTTTCCCGTCATTAAAAAAACGTATTGCTGTCATCTCTCCATCCAGTTCATTTATTGTAAAAACAGTCCAACTTTTATCTAATCTCATGTTGTTTCAAAGGTCACATTCTGTAGCATGTGATGCTACTGTTTGGTTTATTCCTTTATTTCTCATTTCAGATTCGAAATATTTCGCATCCTAAATTAACTTTCAGAAGTATTTTATGTAGTGGTTATGTAAGGGTTTAAGGGTGTCACTTCTGTGATTCTCTCCGTGTTTAAACAGATCGTTTAAGTTCATGTAGATGACAGTGAGTCAGAATGAGATTCCTTCCTTGTCCTTTCAGACATCACTGTTGTTTGGTAACCAAGCGATTTCAGTGAACTCTAATGTTTGGGTGACACATTTCCTCCTGTGCAGATATCACAATGTAGACTTACAGTTTACAGACGTTTTATGAGGTTCTATGGTGTTTTGGTTACATTACATGTTATGTCATTTGTATGGAGTCCCAACTAACACAATGTCACGGAGTCCTGTCTAAAAACTCAATGATGCAAAAATGTAAAGAGCAGGGTAACCAATGGCAGTGTAATGACAAGTTTAATAGCAAAAAATACTTGAACACAAAATTGCTAAAATTAAGCAAATACTTAGTGTTTACAACATTTACTTAAAATTCACTCAATGTTTTAAAATAGAAAATCAATGCACCATCTAATCTATTAACAAGGTTATTAGAAGATTTTTGGTTTTTAGATTTTTTAGACTTATTAGTTTGCCCATTAAGAAAACTTTTGACTAAAACTAATTACCAAAAAGTATAAATCAAAATACCAAATACTGTACAATTAATCACTGACTGACTGATCAGGCTGACTGATTTTTCAGTCCATCACTGCTGTTAAGACTAAGATGACTATACTCATACTCTCATCTGCTTATACAGTTAGACTAGAATACCCAGCGTTGACAAATGCAGATACTTGTACCGTTTGGAATCCTTGTAAATTGGGCTGTTTTATTCTGTAATGACACTATCATTTGTAACTGCAGCTCATGACTAGCAGTCTAGATTGCTTCCTTACAGTCTCGTTCTAATTGCATGATAAGTTTACTGGTACATAACGAAAATAAAATAAAAAAAGTTGGAGTTTTATATGCTGTTTGAAGACTTTTGGAAAAACTGGGTGATTCCTTTATGACCAACCTGGAAACATATCCTTGTATAAATCTTATACATTTCATTATATCACTGCATAAGTCACAACCTGCCCTTATATCCACCCACGCAACAGACCAAATCTAAAAAGAAAGAGCAAACAATGATGAATCAGCAGTGCTGAAGTTTCCTGTGTGTAAAGGATGTCACAGCTCACATGTCACATGTGCAAGCTAAGCTTATGTCTAGTCAGACTCTTGTTTTTGTTCGTCAAACAATGTAAATGCAAAAGTAAAAATTTTAGTCCCATACCCTTTCAACTACTTTGTACTAAATGCTTTTTGAGATGTTGATCCTAAATACATCACAGTTAAATTTGATTGGATCAATTGAATGCTCACACCACATGCCTGGGTGGAGACACGCTTAAAATTCAGCACTTGCCTGCAGATTCCAGTCACATGCTTGGAGAAATGACGAAATAGCTGAGGAATGCATAGCTCTCTGGTTTCACTGAAACGCACTGAAGATCAGTGAAGTCTGTTGATCCATACTTCTGTTTGCTTTGTCTTTTCCAACCTGATAACAACGCGCAACAAAGTTTCGTTAAAGGAATAGTGCACCCATTTTTCCATCATTTACTACGTCATTCCAAACCTACCTGACGTTTTCTTTTGTGGCACTCAAGAGATCATTTGAGAAATGTCACAGTGGTTTTGAGTCCACACACCAGAAGTCAATGGGAATCCACTGTTGTTTGGGTTCCAACATACTTTAAAATATATTGTCCCTTAGATCCAAAAAAGTTTTAGAATAACATTAAGAATCTAAAATTTTTGGATGAATTACCTCTTTAAGTCTTAAAGACTCTGCTAATGTGTGAGTGTGTTGTTTGTGTGCGAAACATCTCTAGAGGGACAGACGTCTTTTTTTTCTCGAAAGTAGCAAAAAATCAAAACAAGGGGGAAGTGGAAGAAGATTGGGGAACTGAATATATATAGTATATGTTTTAAACATTTAGTGGTTTCATGTAAACCATAGCAAACAGCTGTCAAAAACACAGAGGATGTGAAGATTCATCAGACACATTATTAAAGTGTGTTACTAGTGTTAACTCGCGTGTCTGTGCAGGTGCATGGCCAACAGTGTATCTGGTATGGCGAGTGCGGTAACTCTACTCTAATCCCAGAGAAGAAGTACAACTGCAATTACACTGGCCCTCCTATACCTTTACCCGAAGAGGGACAGGAACTGCTGATGGTAAGAAAATGTACCCATTTATATATTTTAATTGGTTAATTAGGACATTTGTAATTGCTTATCTTTTTGGATTCTGCTATTTTACAGGTTTTAGCTTTAGAAAGAGCTCTTTGAATTGTTCCTGTTTTATAAAATAAAACTGCATTGATACATACTGAAGGTAGTAATTAAATGGAGCTTCTTCTTTTAAAGACTTAAATTATAGTTTAAACAATACAGTATGTACATAGCTGTTCAATCATGTGTGACTGTCTGGACAAGCAGGTAGTCCTGCCCTAAACAGTCCTCACATTATCGGTTAAGACATTGTTGATGCATTCAGCCCAGTTGGATTGTTTAATCATACTAAACATATTCTATTTGGTGTTAAAATAACATGTTAAGACATGATAAATATTACAGGTGTTAGCTAGATGTTAGCCATTAAAAAGTTTCTGCCAGACTTAGCCACTGATCTAGACCCGCCCCCTACTTTTAAAACCCCACCCTCTAAAAACTTACGATGAACTGACAGTTTCTGATTGGCTAAACAAAGAATCTCAAAACATTCCACAGCCACATATTTATATGCGGTTCACAGCTGACTCCTCTTGTCATTGAGACAGGTGATGATTTACAATACTGTACCTGTTTTATTGATATCTTTTAGGTAATAAAGATATGAAGATTTTGAGCCATTTTATTATGGCTCAAAAATAAGTAAATACTTTGCAGCACCTTGAATACTAATACTAAGCTTTTAATAGTTAATCACAATTAGTATAACATTAGTAATAATAATTTTCATTAGACCCAAAAAATTTATTTCTTTTCCTAATTACTATGCATTACCCTAGCCTATGAATTCATGTAAAACCTAGTGTTTCCCCACCAACGTGACTGTCTCACCAGTTACTTTTGTGTCTTCAGTGTATTTTTAAAAATAATTATGGCTCATAGAATAACCGAATCTAATTCAATCGAGATCGTTTTTCAAATTTGGGATGCAGTGCATAATTTAGTTTTTTACCACAATCAAATCGCTATTGATATTTACATCCCTAATAAGCACATAATAAAGTTACTCTAAACAGTGCTGTTCCAGATTGCCGCATGTCATTCTCAAACTGTGTGCAGGAACTGTGCCCGGGTCTCATCTATGATAATAACAGCGTCTGCTGTGATGCCCAGCAGCTAAGGACACTGAAGGCCAATATCCAGATTCCCCTTCAGTACTTGTCCAGGTATGGCTGAATTATACAGCACTCCTGTAGATCAAATTGTAGAGCCAAGATCATTAGTTTGGTTCCCGGGAAATCCGTTCACTCAGTATTACTTGGTTTGAATAAAAGTGTCTTTTGAAGTCTATGCAAATCTAAGTGTGAAATATACAAAGCTACATTAGTGGCACTGATATAATATCCACTAGTAGATTTTCCCTACGCCCCTGACCTAAGTTACAATGGGGGGGGATCTACAATTGACACAAATGCTCACAGCATTTGAGCGCACAGTGCTCAAATCTTTCTACTGTATTTATTCACTCCATATTCACTCCACCAAAGAAATTCAAGCACTTTGCACCTGAGTCCTGTTGACACACAGCTAATTCAGACAACGTCTTGCCACTTATGAAAACTATAAATTGAGTCTTTATTGTTGACCTAACTGGGAGGCCAAAAAGAATACAAGTTTATATAGGATGGCAAAGGGAGGATTTTTCTCTAATTCGACTGGTTCTTCATATACTGTAATGCATGTTATTCAGCCACCAAGACCACACCACAATTAAAATAAAAAAAATACCTCCACACCACTTCTGCATTTGTTGTTTCAGGTGTCCTGCATGTTTCTTTAACTTCATGACGCTCTTCTGTGAGCTTACCTGCAGTCCTCATCAGAGCCAGTTCCTCAATGCTACAGAGTTCACTACGTACCCGGACCCAAAAACACACCAAAACAGAACCAATGTTTACAAGGTGTCTTACTATATCAGCCAGACCTTTGCCAATGGTAGGAAATAGGGCTGGGAACAGTGATGTTAATGTAGAGATGTGTCAAATCATTATAGCAATACTTAATACATTACTAAATACTAAATGCAGTACTAAATACATTAATACAGTACTAAATACATTCTTTCAGCTTTGCTTAATTTTTTATTTGCATTATAGCAGGCTGTAGATAACACTTACTTCTGTTATTACAGCCATGTATAATGCCTGCAGTGATGTCCAGGCTCCATCCACTAATGTCAAAGCCCTGAGTCTGCTGTGTGGGAGAGATGCCAGTGAATGCACTCCCAGCAACTGGATCCAGTACATGTTTGATATCAACAATGGCCAGGTTCCCTTTGAAATTGACCCTGTTTTCTCAGGTATGTATACTCAAGAGCTTCCGTAAGTGCTTGCTGACATCAAGGTGGTAACCTTTGGTTACAAGTAGCATGACCAAATCACAAGATCCTGCTGGGTTAAATTTAACTTGAGAACTAATATAATCTTGAACCCCGCATAAAGCAATAATATTTTTATTGCTTTCCAAATGTTACTTTTGTAACTAAAATGTAACTTTTGTGACCCTGTTAAAATCTTTGAAATACATATATTTTTGGCTGTATGCAAAATCCTGTGTTTACCTGTATGAAGACTATTGATATTGACAGTATTACAAATATTTGACATAACTTTTGTTTAAAATAAATGCATGGTCTTTTGGCTGGCAGATAAACCTGTGGTTGGCATGACCTTTATGAGCAACCAGACGTTTAACTGCACACAGTTTCTGGAAGATGGCTCTAAGCCCTGCTCGTGTCAGGACTGCAGTCGAGCCTGTGGCCCCACCCCTGTCCCTCCGCCCATCCCTCCACCCTGGACCATCCTTGGGCAGGATGCCATGACCGTT
>JAZGTJ010007854.1:0-22060 GCA_036877575.1 Botia almorhae | reverse complement strand
CAAATACTCCTTTTTTGTTTAATTGGAAAAGAGTTTGGAGTGACATGAGAGTGGGCAGATGACGACAGGATTTTTAATTTTAAGCAAATGGTCGGCGAAGATGCAACTTTGTACTGTGCAAAGAGATGCGCACGGATGATTTATTTTGACAGTAGTTCAGACACTTTTAAATGATCTCAAAAATTTTACTATTCATGATAATAAAATCCACTTAATATTTAAATATTTGATTGTAAGTTTATTTGAAATTGAAGTTTCATAAAGAACTATTTAGTTACAGATACATTTATGGCTGCATATGTTTGTTCATGTAGAGTTAAGGTCTTTAAGATAATATATTTATATATATATTTATAACTGATGGCTTGCCTGAAAACAATTTCAATTTATATGTCATTTCACTCTTGCTGCTTGGAAAACTGTGCCTTGGTGACTAAATTACCCTCATACCTCTTAATTCTCTGGAGATCTGCTGGCTGTATAAACCACAATTGATCCTGTTCCAACATTTGAAAAAATATTCTAATATTTGCTTTGAAGTCTCTAAAAGCTCGGCTGGTAACTTAAGGCCAGACCTGCAGTGGAGAAACATTAGACCTACTTGGTCACGTGTGCCACTTAATAGGGGGACATTGGGTTTTGCTCTGAAGTAATATGCCAGCTGGCAGAGTGGTCAGATTCAAATATTTAGTTTGCTCGCTGCCCGAGTCCAAATAAAGCATCCATGTCTGTGTTTTGCCGCCTTCGACGGCATCCCACTGCCGCTGGTTTGTTTGTATCAATTAAGAATCGTTCATGTTAAATCTGCTCTCTGCTTTAGCTAACGTGGCGTGCTATTTTTCCTTTTTATGGCGCGCAATATTTTCAAACGTATAATCTGTGCTGTGCGAACGTAATGAACAAACAATGTGTGCGTTACATTCCATTAATCACTGATTGACATTTCACCTCACTGATGTATTACAGTCGGCGCGGGAACAAGGGAGAATTGTTTTCAGGAAAACAGTGAAGCAGGAAGGCTGTCTGGAAGCACTTATCCAGGGGCCTGACTGATTATGCTGGGAAGAAACTCCTTGTGCACTCTATAGTTTTATTTAGCAGACTGCGCTGCAATTAACTAATCACTCCGGTCTAGAAACAGGTGATTACGCCACATTTCATTCAAACATGTACCGTCATTGTTTTTCCCCCATCTGTGGGCTGTTTGTACGCATCATGAATGTCGTCTTGCAACCTTTGTCTTCTATAACTGGGCGCAATTACCAAACATGTGCGAGTTCAGAGTTCCTTGTTATGGAAGATCCTTTTTAGAGTGGCGGTATTATTTTCACTTCTACAGTGGCTTAATATTATTATTTCGTGATTTCTAAGGCCCGGTCATTCATGCATGTGGTTTCTTTACTTGAGGAGTGAGTAATTCTGTTTATTGATGGGTTAGTATCAGTATGTGAATACATTTGACTGTTCTCAATCGCTTACCTATCACCACACCTGTATTACCTGAGTAAACTGATCCATTTTATGCAGTAGTTGAGCCCTCGTACATACAAAACTAGCGCCTGAAGGCATCCATTAAGGGATTTTATTCATTCATTTTAACAGATCTGACTGTACTACTTAAAATAATGGGCATGTACATGTGCTATTACTGGCAAGTTCTGACAATGTAACAATGCGGAGTTCAGAGATGGATTTTGGCCACACCCAACATGCACCTCTTCATCTACTTACTGACTGGATGTCTTTCGTTCTGTGGTGTAAAAAAAGAAAAAATGTGTAAATGGCAACCTTAAAAAAAAGACGAACAAAGCAAAGTCAAATGTACGCGGGTAAAGGTCAGCGGCAGCGAGACATTTGCTCTTGTCTAGCGGATAGAAATGCCTGCATTGTAATTTAATATGCTGCCACACCGTTGCATCAGATTCAGCCTTCAGGGGAAGTGTCTGAAAAATGCAACAAGGTGTTTGCTAATACATGTTAGTGTAACCCTGCTGCACATTGTTTGGTAACAACTGCATCTGTGTTCCAGGTATTGTAGAATAGCATATTGATTTTCGTTATGTTAATGTAATACACACAGCAGTTAGCGCAGTTTTGGCCCTTTGACCTATCGGATTTTAAGCACCTTGCACATATGCCTCTGCACACAATTATACCCAGAACACTGTTTATGCTAATTGAGACCATAAGACTTACAGGAATACGAGGTTTTGGCATTTTGTCCTCTGCATAGTTGTGGCTGATTGGGAAAGACAGAATCGTCACATTTGCTCAGCACTCTGTCTCTTCTATGTTTTCATCACTGTGTGCTCTGGCTGATCCGAGACCTGTACCCTGAATCACACTATAGTTGCTTCCATCAAAAACAGCCAATCAGGGTGAAGCCCTCTGACTTCTTATGAAATCTGGTCATTATTGAGGCTTTATGTAGTCACACCCGTTTGAAATTGTATTGCAGCCTTCTTATATTTTCTTTTTGTTTTTCCTTCATAAATGAACATTTTTGTTCTTTCAAATGTTCTTTCCGATTTTTCTGTTACCATTACTGCTTCAAATATGACAAGGTAAATTAAAATTGAAGGTCAATGTTTTAATGTGTCTCTTTGACAGTATGATTTGCCGTTTGCAGCACATATTGGCATTTCCAGTGTATTAGACAGAACAGTTAGATGTCTTGTGACACATTGCAGAACGCTGAAGAAGTGAGGAACAGTCTGGGCTGATAGTCAACCCAATATTGTGGCCAGACCTGTTCATTTTCATTTAGCTTAAATCATATTTCGGTGCTGCATAATTGGTTTAGAACTGATCCCCAGATTTACTTAAACAGACAAGATCCCACTGCTTCTAATTTCAGAGCAGAAGACAGAGGAAGTCGGGCTTTATTCATCATGGTACTGCAATCTCATGAGCTCTCCAATGTCTATAAAACATCCGCATATGCTACTGATAATGTCAAAAGAAAAAAGTGGCATTTGCATGCATGATTATCAACGCTTGTTTCACCGAGCATGTTTATTGGGCAGTTTTGACATTGTGAATATCAAAATATAGTAATCTGAATAAAGTTATGATAAAGCCATTTCAAAAATTGTGTTTTTTACTAATAGTATAGTAGAATTGTTTATGAATTGTTATTGAATCTCTCAAAAAATGTTTTTCACATTAAATAATTAATTATAAAAATCCTTCAAAAGAGACCAACAATAAGTGTATTACAGTTTAGAAATGTATTATTTTTATTTATATTTATAATGTTTAATAAAATGGTTCACATACATTTTTATGTTATTCCCAGACCTTGACAATACAATTGTATAATTATATAATATAATTGTATAATAATTGTGTAATTGTTCTGCAAAGAGAAATTTCCTTATTTGTTATATGTATTCCTTTTGCTTTCTAGAGGAAATCTTTGGGCTGAATTAAATTTAGACAGAACTTACTTGCAGGCAACATTAAAACAATAATTTTGTGCTGAACAGTGAAGGTCATGCTCAAATGCAATAACAAAAAACAATCTCTGTGAACTTTCTCTTGATTCACTGCAGATGTTCAGCTGCAGTCTCAGAGGAATATTTTATCTTATACCTCAGTTGAAAATCGTTCTGTTCGCTGGAGAAGTAGAAAAACTAGTTAAGCTGTCCTGTTCGATTATGACATGCAATTACACTCCTTTACTGTGTTTTACCATGTATTTTACCAGCGAGGGCATGTCGCATAGCTGTAAATTTAAAACCCTCGTGATGAAACATGCCTATAATCTTAGTACAAGAACAGCTTGTCTTCTCACTGCTACACTTTTCATTTAACATGGTCACACGACATGAAGATGAGTTTATGTTCATGTTTTCATGATTCTCTTTGATGATTCATTGACTTTCATGTTCATCCCTCTGTCAGACATGTCAGAATTAAACAGTAAGACGAATGTTCTGATGAGAACGTTTGTGGTCGTTGCATCGGGTTGGTTGGTTCTTGAATAACAATGCTAATTTAACTTTAATAACGCAGTAAGAAGGTACTGCTGTTCTTGCCTTTGACGTTTTTTCAGAAACTGTAAATGCGAGATTATGACGTGAATAGATTTTATAATTATTTATAATTACATTTTATAATTATATTTTTAAGTATTTACGTTCACACTTCAAGATTCAATGCAAATGGATTTTTGTCTGGGTCAGTTTCTGATTGGAGAACCGTTAACACTGAGTGCCATCAAACCATGTGTTTCTGGCTATCTCGCGGCATCTGGATCCAATTTCCGCCTTTCGTCCTGTCACAGAGCGCGAGGGAAGCTTATGCCATGAGTCACTGCCCTCTGGGCCCTCTGTTCGGTGGCTAGCCATGTACACGGGAACCAGTTGTAAAGCCAGCCATTGTAATCTCCTCTTTTCTAAACACCAAACCAAGAGCTGGCCTGAGGTTGGGGCCATGTCTCTTTCCCACACTTGTAGTACTATGAGACTCCTCAGTCTGGCTTGGGTGAGACAGACAGCTGGAGTTTACTGTCAGTGGGCCTCTGATACTCACCAGATGGTGGATGGTGAGTAGTATCCACTCTTGGTCTTTACCTCATGTGACCCCTCTGGAGGTGTTTTCGGTTTTTTAACTACTGGTACATTGTTCCCTGGTGAAAACGCATCAAAGCACTGAAAAGCCTTAATTAAGCAGCTTGTCTACCTTTAGCCTAAAAGCATCACTGCCATCAAGTCAAAAAAGCAAACAAAAATTGGAATCCAGTCCTTTACTATATATTGCTATATTGCTTGAGCCTAATAATCTGTTAATGATCCAAATCAGTTTGGAATGAAAAGCCATAATGTAAAGTGCTCAATAGGAAAAACATACAAGTCTGTGCTTGAAGCAACACGGTTAAGCGTTTCATAACTGCACGTAGAAAAAAATATTTAGATAGACCAGAGACTGGAATTATTTTTTATGTGATATCTTTCCTGAATACACTGTATTACATTATCGAAAATCATTTCTTAGGGTCAGCTCAGGTCAAAATCTCTGACCTTGTAGAAAGTTCCTTGAATCAACTATAGAATGTAAATTATATAATCATTTACTCACCCTCATGTCAGACTCCTTTGGCTTTTGTTCGTCTATAAAACAAAACAAAAAAATTCTAAAGAATGACCATATGGCATACAGTGACTATACAGGGACAATAGCAGTGAGAAAAAGATGAAAAATTAATGTAATTAAATGGTGGGGGCAAATATTTATAATCGATAACTTAAATTGGGGTAGCTCCAAGGTTTAAAATATGGTTCATGTGTATTAGACTGCTTTATACTTGAAATACAATAACAACCATTTACTGTTTGTGTGTGTATTTACTTAATAATAATAATAATAATAATTTACCAAATATTGAAGACAAACTTTTGTAAATCAATATAAAAATATAGTTAATCATTTTTTTTAACTGTAAAAATGCAGAAAGTTTTCTGTTAGGGTTACAGTGTGGATTAGGGTTAGGTGATAGTGTTCAGCTAGCTGTGTATAAAAACAAAAGTCTATTGAATGTCCCCATTTAGATGGATAAGGAAACGTGTGTGTGTTTGAACGCTACATGTTCACTTGTTAAAATGCAGTATTCTCAATAAACTGCTCCATCCCTCCTCTTTTGCTTAATACCTTCCACTATTGAAGGTCACAGTGCAAACATTAAGGTAATATAAACGCTGCAACAACTGAAGTCTAAAGCAGTGTTTTCCAAAACTGGGTACAAGGAGGTACAGAATCATTTTTTTAAAGAACGAAATAACATTCAAAACAAATTCATGTATATATAACATGCAAAAAAATTAATGTGCGCACCCTCTAGGGTACAAACAGCACAATGTTAGTGTCAGTGTAAATATAGTCACATCAAATGAATCACTCAATATATCCTTCGCACTTAATTGTGTGTGTATGCCTCATACTTTTATTAACATATATTGGAGTTTATTATAATGTCTGTCACACCTTCTCCGCACTTTTGATTGCAAGAGTGAGAGAGTCTTATAGCACATTTAAATGCTGCTTACGATGGCAGTTTGCTGTAGGTTTGGCGCGTATGGGCATGCGTTCTGTCAATCCCACAATCCACCTTGCGTGCGTACGTCGATAGAAAAGCATTAAAAACGCTTGTTTAAAAACCGCCAGTTTATACGTGGTTATTGAAATTTTTACTGTGGCTCTTTGAAAACCGACGTGTGTGCAAAAACATTTGCTGTCCTTACTGCCCTTGACAACTATGTGAAATCTTTGTGAAAGTGGGTTTTTAACACCTACTTACATGAATAATTTAAAACATACTGTGTGTCAAAAAATGATTTTAGACTCTTCTGTTAGACTCTCCAATATAAACAAACATTTTGAGTTACTTTAGGCACTCCCTTCATATTAATGTAATTATTTTATTCAAATTGTACTTTTTTGTGAAATAACCCTGTTTGATATTATTATTTTTCACAAAGTTTAATGTGGTGCACGATTTTAATACTATATATATATATTATACAATATAGCCTATTTTATTATAGTGTACTTTGTTTGACTTTAGTCTGTCCAGAGAGAGGTGCTGCACAAAAGGAGGTTTATTGTTTTGGAGGGATACACTATTGTTAAAAGTTTGGGAAACACGAGTGTGAAGTAAATGTATGTTTTGAAAGGATCATCGTGACCTCGCTGTTATGCTTCAGTAGCTCTGTGTTTGGGTTCTCTCCATTGGTTCTCTCACTCACACGCCAGCAGCGGTGCGCTGAGGGACTAAATGTAGCTGTAAGACCTACGTGTGAAAACAGCTCCGTTTTCATTCCCTGTATGTTTTCCTCTCTTTCTTTTGTATTAATGGCTGCCTGACTGGTATCAAGCCAAGTGTTGAAACCTTCTGCTGTGTTTAGAGTAGCACCGTGTTCAGCCTCTCACTGACTGGCTCTCCACACCTCTGTCCACAGCTCTGGAAATGACCTCATCAGTTTCACATCCTATGTATTGTGAGTGATGGAGACGCTAGTGATTGAAACTATGGATTTAGCTCATTTGGAGGATGATGTGGTTCCTCCGTTTCCTGTTTGGATGTTTAGCGATTTGGACTTTTGATAGTTGCTGGATGTAACAATGAGTCATATTAAAATAAACTTAAAGTACTTAAAAAAATAAGCAATTGGCTCTTTACAAAAGAAGCATCTAGGAGCATTTGGCCCACAAAGGGACCTGTCAGACAGACCTGCAAAACTTGCTTTGTAATATTTATGGTTTCACAGAGTGTTCTCAATATCAGTGATTATTATGCAAAAGTTATTGTAAATCTGCTTGACTTTAGATAGCAGATGTTCTAAAGTCATTTATGGTACATTTCAGATGTAATTTCCTCCCATAAGCTTTTTGTTGCATAGCATGCGGTGCATTTGGATTAACTTTCCCAATAAGTGGCTCGTATGAACAGTGCTTTTGAAATATCAACGCCATCAATCTTATTGACAGATTTCTTCAGAAAAACATTAGTCATATAGTCATATTACAATCTTCTCTTTGCTTCTTCTCGCTCTGTTTCAGTTGTGTAATTTCAAAGTACTTCATTGGCATGATTGTAATACGTACCGTAATACCAAAGTATCAATATAGACGTAAGGACAATAACAAGGAAAAATAAAGGAGAAAATTACTTTAAGCAAGACGGAAAAGCAACATGAAAAGGCAAGTTCAGTCGGACCACCGTGCCGATTTGACAGCGGTGGTTTATTATTTTTATGCATGGAGCAGCTCAAGTCCTTCTAAATTCCCTCCTTCCTTCACTTCATTTGGGTTAATGTCCTCCTCTCATTTCCATATGAGTCATTGTGTGGTTTGGAACCATGTCTGTATCTGACTGAAGCTCCCACCAGAGGCTGGAAAGAGAGGACGGGGTAGAGACTGGAGCTCTATGGGTTGGCATTATGGCGTATGCATAGCATAGTCTTGATGCATCTGTGCTGTAGAACTCAGGGTTGGTTTTTTGTGTGCTTCTGGTGGGGGTGCGGGAGGTGGATGCGATGATAGATACAGAAAACAAGTAGGCAGACATAGAGGCCGTTTCAGGTGAATGATGGCCTCATTTGCCCTTTTTCTCTGAGGTAAATTTATCGAGGTTTTCCAACCACTCTCCTATAAGAAGCTTTTGTTGTTCTAGCGCATGATCGTTAATCTTCCATCATCTAAGACAACAATTTTAAAAGAAAGATTAACTGCAGATGGCCATCAGCCATTCGTTTCCTTTGTTCCCAAACCATCAAATTCTTTAGAGAGTTTTGATCTCTTTTTCAAAGACATACAGTATTTGTGGGCACAAATACAGTATCAAATAAACATGAAATACAGAAAAAACGAAAGAAAAGAATAAATATATTATGCAAAATACATTTCATATTTAATTCATATTTATTTATAATTGTGGAGTAAAGTGATGGTATAAATACATGTACTTGTGGTAATTGTATAAAAATAAATATTGCGTTCCTAATTATATAACAGTAGTTTCTCACGTTATTGAATGTCTACATTTTTAATTATATGTATCTATTAAATAATTCTTTTATTAAATAATTTTATCAAACTGAGACCAAATACCTGAAATTTAAAAGTATAGACTTGCCTTAACGCATTTCTGGTTAAATTGAAGATTTATTTAAAAATTAGTCTTCTTTTTTTTTGCTTTTTCCTACAGCACATTACCCTGAGGCTGAGTGGCATAGGGTGGTGTACTGAGCTGTTTATCTGGAGTGGATCAGTGTGGTCATTACCACGCGATCCTGGCAGCCGCCGCACTCAGACTGCTCATTCATTTACTCCTAATTGGGGATCTAAGGTGGGTGCCAGCTACGAAGATGCAGAGCAGTGTTTTCTCCTAAGCATCAATAAACACTCACTCACACAATATTTCTGCAAGCTAACAGAAACCAGATAGCGATGATGCTTTCTGTGTCAGTAATCATTACAGTAAGACAGACAAGAGCCTCTCCAGGCTCTCTTTTAAATTGCGTGCTTGTCCTGCACAGAACCACACACCATGATGACGGTTTTTTTTTTTGTGAGAATGGGGTCGAACATACCACTGAATCGAAGCTTTACAACAGTGACTGAGAGTTTTTCAATTTGCACTTGAGTCCTTCAATTGAGTCCTTAGTGCTGACAGTCTCAAAGGTCCACAGAAAGTTTAAGTTGGATGTGACCTCACCAGTGAATCAGCCAATGTAGGGCTCTGACCCGCAGGGATGTTATTAAAGCATTGGCCAAAATGCAACATTTTCCCATCTGTTGTATTTTATCCCCCATGTTAGTTAACACCTTGAGAATTTAATTAGTTTTTTGTAATGCATATTATATATATATATATATATACTGCATATATTTGATTATTGTTTTCTTATGTTCACCCCAGACTGCTGTATGTTTGTGATAACCACTTCAAACAGGTGTCACTGACGCATATGGGGACATTCTGTCCCCGTTTAAACCTCGGAAACAGTAATTGTTCCCAGAACATCAGGGAATATCTGTGTGTCAGTGCGTGCAACGAAGAGAGGAAAGTTGGAGTCAGCCTTCAATATTAGGCTTTGGCAACATTAAGGTCTCTCTCTCTCTCACACTCTCTCTCTTGCTTTCTTTCTTCCTGTACTTCTCTCTGGCTTGTGTGGAATAAATTATGTTCAGCTTTGGTATGGGTTACCCAGTACTGATGAATCATAAGCTTGTGATTTCAAAATATAAAAATATCACAAAGAGCTACATTGTTTAAAAAGGCAACCACAACTCCTCGGACAGCATTTTTTTTTGTCGTTTTTTTTAAGTTTTTCTCTCAGCGTAGTGCATCAAAGCTTGTGAGTGTAAATCAATAAAATTCGTATCACACTTTACGAAACATATCAAACTGTCATTCACAATTATGTCACTCAGATTTATAACAACCATAAATTCTTGCTGTACAAATGATTTAAAAAGGTAAAGGAATTAACCCGCCATTGTGCACCTTTCTGAATTTATTTACATTCACTAGGTAGGAAGGCGGTTAAGAAAACAAGACGCCTTGGTGTTACTAGGATTGATTAAAACTACTCAATAGTTTGTCGTTAGCCATCCACACCCATCGTCCTTCCATTGCTTGGCCATTTCCCCACATAATTCTCTAGATGGCAATGAGACGGCGATGCCAGGCCAGGCCTGGAAAAGCCATCAGACTGCATGTCTGATCTGGCGTGGCGGAAACCTTGTATTTTTAATGCCCAGTTGAATAGGGAATGGAGTGTTTGCTGTACTCTAGAAGTAGGCAGACACAACCCAGCTTAGCGTTGACATTCCCAGCCCTTTTTTTGGTCATTATGGGATATTTAAGGGCAGGGGACAATCAAGTCTTTGCTGCGTCATGCTGCAGGCATGGCTCTCCGCTCGGAGAACCTTTGATATTAGTCATTGACCGGATAGGTGTGCCTCTGGAGGGAAACTTTTATTTTCCCAGATTTTAGAAGTGTTTATTGACAAAGGTTACTATTTGTTTAAAATGGGTTTGTTTGCGTATGAAATGAAATCCTTTGGGAATATTTTTTATCAACGTGACGCTCATGTTGAATCACATGTTTAGATGGAGTTTTATTTTAGATTCATGATGCTGTATATGCATTTTTTGTGCAACTGAAAACACACATTTGAGCAAGGAGGACAAAATGATGTTTCTTGTACCCTTACAGGCTTCAGAGAATAATGTAAATAATGCAAATAATGACAAATGCCCTTTGCATACCCATGTTCAACAGGGAAAGCAAAACTTTACATACCATCATTTAAATACAATACATATCTTTGTAAATATAAGGTTGCAAGTCTTGATAAAATGCAATTGAAAATGCTTCTTTTGCGTGTTTCTAATTGAAGTTAACATTACAACATCACATATTGCACTTTTATATTATATTATATATTATATATTTTATTTTATATTGCCTGCATTTGGTGTGCCACCTTTTTTGCATTAACAACACCATACACTCGCTCTGGTTTGTGCGCTCATTGTTGAAAAAAACGTACGATTTGAGAATTGTTCCAAAAGCAAAATCTTAAATATTTCCTTTCTATCACAACTTTACTTTGATTTGTTTTGCATTTATTTCTGTAAACCCAAAAAGTTCATTTTCAATAAATAGTTTCATTTTTTAATAAATAAAACTTTTAAATAAAACTCTTTAAAATAAAACATTCTTAATATGGTCCCAGGCTTTCAGAGCACTCTGTAAAAATATACATTTTTTTACATTTTTACATTTTACATCTATATACATCTATATACAAAGCCAGATATGTCATTACCTGCAAAATCATTGCATGCAATTACTGCTGATAAGTTAATTGATACAGATTATATGTACTCAGGCAATAATTAAATGATAAAGGGTGTTTTTTTCTGTGCAACGTGTTTAGTGCAATTATTAGTGTTGTGTAGTGTAACATTTTTTTTACTTAATGCAAACGTTACAGAAACGTTCTTACAACCTAAAATTGCTAGCTGGAAAACGGCACCCTTTTTTTCTTAAAGTGAGGGAATGAGAATGTTTTCAAATACGCATCCTCATTCTTGTGATCACTGCATCTCTGTTGGTGAGTTACACAGATGACAAGCACAAACCCAGAAGTTTTCTCTCTCAGGGTCATTCTCAAGCAGGGTCTGCAAAATAAGCATTTATCTTACAGATCCCTAGGCAGGTGGAGCCTATAAGATTGCATCCATTCTCAGCGAGTACGGCGGTATCATTACCCTAGTGCTTGTGTCAACTGAGTCTGAGACTGCTTTATAAACAGAACTAACTGGATTTGACATACCATTTTCTAAAATGTTGTTGTATTGCCTGAGAAAATCGATTTAGGAGATAGTTTGGGTGTGGAAATAGTAAGGACAGCAGCATCAAACTGCTGTTAAGGAACTGGTTGAGTTACTGTTGCCGAGGGTGCGATCTTGATGACTTGTCAAGGGGTGTAACGTTAATGACTCAGAAGAGAAGTATGTTCTCATTCAAGGTGAATGAGTCACTGGGTAACAGGAATACTCCTTCTCGAGTGAGCGCGGCTCCTTCTCTCCCATGAGTTCTGTGTAGAAGGTGAACTTTCAAAGGAAAACCAATTGAAAACCAAAAGGAAAAAAATACTATTTTTTTATTGCATCTCTAAGACAGGAATTAAATGAAATGGGAAACAGCTGTATTCATATGCACAAAATAATCTGCCAAGTTAAGTGGTTTATATAAATACAGTGTGCAGCTTTGAGGTTCAAAAGGTATATGTTGAACTATGCTGCATGAGAGAGTGGTCCATCAGAGCAGTAGACAATAAACAACGCATTGCATTTTGGAAAGATCAGATACGTAACTTGGAATTCCAGACCTGCTGTCTGCATGTGGCGCATTACACTCTGCTGCATATGTGCAGTTCCCTCCTAACTAGATTCCCACTGATTTAAAATACAGGGACTAGGGGGGCATGATATTACCTGGGCACTATTATTGTGTTTCACTTCATCCAGAGGGCATAAGTCACGCAGTCCATAAGGAGACTCCAACGTAGAACAACAATACTGCAGTGACTCACACAGGAAGGAACAAACAATGGTGCCACGAAGTGTGACTCCCCTCCATTCCACAGCATGAGTTTGGCCAGAAAATATAGAAAACAACAACAAACTCTAGATGATCATGGACAACAACAGAACAGTTGCTACCATTTCTCCACGCTGTGCTCAGAAGGGTGCCGAGGAAAACACAAAAGTGTCACACAAAGTTATATACGAGTCTGATCTCCACCCCCTGAGCAATTCGATCTCTAAGAAAATGTGTCTGTGCGTGTGTGAGATGTTGGGCAGCCGTCGTTATTGATGTGAAGAGGAGTGTCATTTTCAGCGATATGAGACTTGTCTTTCTTAAATCTGTCTGACAAACATTAGTAATCGCTCCCTGCATTTAAGCCCTATTGTGCTTAGCATGTGAAACAGTTGGAGGCTGTTAAGTGTCAGGCTCTGTGGCACCTTTAAACAGTGTGGTTGAGCCTTTCTAAAATAATTAAGAGGATGAGGCTGAATAAATAGGTTTCATGTGCACGTCATGCAGCTGTTTCTGGGCCGCAGTTTAGACGACTGTATTCCCCCTCTTCAATACTGGCTACTGGACACTTGACATGTAAATCTACTAGAATATGGTAATGACTGCAAATGAACGACTGCAAGAGAAGAAGCCTGCACATAGATCTTGTTTTAATTTCATACACATACTCAAGAGTTTAACAGCATTAACCTCGGAGCCCCATAAAATAGAATGAAGCTCCTATAGGTGCAAACAACTGGAGAGAAAGCAACAAGAATGAGTTTGAATCTGTTTACGCAAGCGCAGCAATATACTTTCCCTAATGCGATGTGAGATTTGTTCAGTTTTTGTGTTGTTAACGCTGTAAACAGTAAAGCTAAAAGTCTCTTATTTTATTTATTGTTGCCTTTGTTACACAAAGACAAAAGCGTTTTACCTTGAATTTTTCGGTGAGTTTTTCAGACCTGTTCACGTGCTACACGTGGCTTGTGCACTTATCAAAATATGTCATTTCAACGAGCCATAAAACCTCAGGAGCATATTTTAAATGGTACTTTAGTACAAATGAGCGAACAGGTAAAATCATTTCTGAAAGTGGTTTTGCCTTTTGCCTAAATTGTATTAATTTAATTTCTTAGAAAAGCCTTCGCTTATAGGTGGAAAATGGACTGTGCATCTGTTTATTATTGAAATGTACAGATGGCCAATTTGCAAAACTGCTCTCCAAGTCATTATACGCCATAAATAAAACCTAATATACAAAACACTGTTTGTTGGATGTATTTTATGATCTGATTAGGTATAGGCACAAAAATAGCTGAAAATGTTTTGACAATATTTTTTGTTTCGTGTGAAAACAAGGTGGATGCACAAGAAAGAATTCTGATTTAAAATGTGCAGTTAGATTGATATAACAAATCACTTAAACTATCATATTTGCGAAGTAATAATTTCATTATAATTTAATTATAACTTAATAATATAATTACAATAATGTATACTTTAATTTGTTAGAGGTAGACTTTAAACTTTATTATGGTAGCTTTAGTTTATTGCTCTAAATTAATGTGTGTAGCTGATAAACAATATAGAGCTTCCTCCCACACTTCATATTTGTATATTAGTTTTTAATCTTTTTATGCTAATTAAATCTTTTTGCTATTTATATGCCTTTTGTAAAGTTTCCCATGAACAAAACAAATAACTTTTTCAAAAATTAAAGTTTGTTCTGCACTTTATCTTATTTTCTCTCCGAAGTACTGAAAGTATTTGTAAGATTAACATAATTTTTAGTCCACAGAAACAGGTGCATGTATGTTCTGAGAACACATTGGTTGGAACAAATGGAACCGTGGAGAATTGTTTATCGAAAGTGAGAAAAATTTGTCACCCCAGCAAGCAATGAAACATTCACACATTCAAAAGACAGTTTTTTATTTATCATTTTTTATTTTTCACCTTCTAGTGTGATTACCAAGCTAACAGGGAATGTACTCAGAACATTGACTAATGTTCTGTAAAAGTTCTGTCACAGATATCAAAAAAAGTTTAATGTTAATAGAACGTTTTTTAACATTATATATCATATGTATCAAAAACGTTATTCTTAAGTAGTCAGTGAAACTTTCAAAAACATTACAGAGTTTAAACGTTTGAATAACATCCTTATATCCAAGAAATAATGTTAATACAATGTCTATAAAACTGGTTGTTTTGAACATTCCTAGATCTTTTAAAATAAACGTTTTTGATGGAAACGTTAGCGAAACGTTCAAAAATTGTTAGCTGGGTATGCGTTGGATCTTTAGACCCTGGTGTCCGCTCGGTGACTCTGAGCCGCAAAATAAAGCTCAGTCTTGCTGACTGAGCCTTGCCCATAGCAGAATGTTTGTTTCTGCACCGTACCCGTATTCCAAAACCATGTTTGTTTTTACTGGAGATGGTGGTGTTGATTGGAAAAGGCAGTCAGGCACAGTTTAAGATGAATGAAATGGGTCACTGGAGAACATCTCTTTAGCTTTGAGGGGAAAGCCACTCCTAGAGTAAATCTGTGGATCATGCACTGTTGAATCTGGCCTCCGTATGAGCCCCAGCTGCTTTGTCACATCTTTCAAAGTGTCATTTTTATTTCTTTAACTTAAACACTTCTGTACTGAAATTTCGGTTGGCAAGGAACCGTGCAGCTGACTACTATAATTACTTTATTCCTACAGATGCTTGGCAAACTGTGTGAGATTTACTTTGTGAATTAGCACACAAGGTTACCTCCTGACAATTGTGATGAAGCTCGGGTTGACAGAGAAAGATGTTTTTTTTACAATCTTTTTGAAAGGGAGTGCCACCGCGGAGGATAACCAGAAATCCAACGCCCACTGAAAAACCCATGTCACGTGTGCCTCCTCATCCATCCCCCATTCTTTTCTGTGTCAGGCAGTAGTCCGTGTCTGACAAGCACCCAGACAGGCGTGTTTGTGCTAGACTGAATGGCTGCACTTTAAGTGTCTCTTGGCAAACACACAGCAAATACCTGATTCAGGTGGATTGGAGAGCCCATCACTCTCTCTCTCTCTCTTTCTCTCACACACACACACACACTTACACACATAGAAAAGAGAGCATTTTGGAGGCAGGTGTAAAAGAAAGAAATATATATATATATATATATATATATATTCATCTTTAATCTTTGGACAGAAATATATAAAAGATGTTTAAAGTGTAGCTGATGTCCCTGTGTTGTGGTTATGCGTCTCTGTCCTTCTAAGTTTGAATTCATTTCATTTTTTAATTATATAAATTTCCTGTCTTAATTTCTCTTTCCTCTTTGGAGTTGTTTCCAACTAGAAAAGGTTTTTATTGAGGTCTAGTTAATCTATTTTCATCTCCGCTTTCAAAAATGTTTTATTTATATTTTTGTTCATCTATATGCATATTATTCTTCACATTTATTTGTTTTTTTATATTTTGTTTCTCTTTGATGACCTTGAAACACGTTCACTTCATCACTTTTGTTTTGACATTTATACCTTATTGCATTTTTTTTTCCAATAACCTGTTCTTGGGAAATTGTTCCCAATTGAGAAAAAGAAATTCATCGAGGGCAAACCAACCACGTCTATTTTTAATTATTTTTCCTTTAGAATAAATGACGAGTCAACCCATACAATGACTGCACCATTTCACCAGCCTCGCCAAATTTAAACCTGCTCCTGGCGCAGGTTAATTTACGTCCCTTTTTCCAATACTACTGGTAGAAAAACAACGAGAAAGCACACGATCACAGTTCTCCATCAGGCTGATGTGCCTTCAGGGGGCGCAATAATAATTTTACCTCAAACAAACCTGCAAAAGAAAAACAAACCTTATTCTCCCCATATGCACATATTGTTGTGCTTGAGACCATATGGGCGAGTTTATTTTTAGTTTGGTGCGCTATTGGGTTTCATTAAGGCTGCTGCGAGGGTCCCAGACGGCCCGCCTCAGCGTAGACCATGCAGTGCCAGAGGCCGAGAGCGGTTTCCTGCCCATGTTATGACGCAGAGCGGTCGAGCACACATGGTTACATACACACAATCTCTCACTCATACAAAGAGCGTGTAGAATGGTTTCTTTGTGCCGTTGTGGCGCTGTACTGCCGCGTCTCTGTGCTGACAACATTTTTCCTCTTCAAAGACCAAGTCCAACACTCGACTCCAGCTGCCCGACTCATTCTGTCTGTGTGTTTGGGCGGCGACATAAGGGTCAGAACCCTGTTATTCACTTAAATGCTTAACTTCAAATGATATTCTGTGTCTGTGCCAAAACGGTAGGACAATAACGGCTATCATTTATTAGACACCACAGAGTGTTTTGTTGCACAGTGATGTCAGATATGGGTTAGAACACAGTATCCCATATTTTATTGCTGCACAATACTCAAACGCACGTAACAGTAGACATCTTAAACTGACTCGCCCTTTTCCAGCATTTTGAGTACATTCTGTGCTGGGTGAGAGAGTTTATAAATAAATCTTGCTAAATAAGAAAGTAATGTTCCTCTACGGAGAGGTTTGTCTTCATTTATCTTCACCAGAACGGCTGTTTTGGGACTTGTGGCATTGTTGAGTCACTCTGACTCTCTGCTTCCCTCTTAGGGCAGAGAATGGAATTACAGACACGTTTCTGGTGCTGACATGTTTCTACCAGAGAATGGCCGCGCTAATGTCTCCTTGCTGACGAGAATGAGCTGAGCAGTCAAACAGATTGAAATTGAATGGATGGAAGTGGACATTAAAAAACATAGTCAAATAATAAATTCAATAGCATAGTACCTCTACCACCAGCGGCACTATGAATAATAATAATAATAATAAAATTAAATGGAAATTTGGTGTACAGAACATAAGCAAGCCCATTGCAAAGCACTGGTCATTATGAGTGTGTAAATAGCCTTATTTTCTTATCAGATGTGGTGGAACAATATTGTCAGTTTTTCTGCAATGCAAATGAGTCAACACCAAATTCCAATCACACTTCAGCGACAACCGTGTGCACTGGAGAGTAATTATCCAGGCAGTCTCTCAGTGTGTGTCTAGAGACGTTGAACCTGAATTTGTGCATTTAATTGAAGAATGTGTAATCTCTAAAGAAACTGTTTAACAAGCTCAGGTGGACAAACTTTATATCATGTTTGAAAACAGACACAGGGGAGTGCAGAGATAATTGTGAAACTCCATAAAAAGCTTTTATCAGCCTTTGTGTTGCTCTAGTTGAAATGTATTCATCTCAATTAAGGTGTATTTACATGCATTTATTAAGATACGATTAAGATACATTTACACCAAATCTCAAAGGTTTAGGCTAAAGAGTTTCTTAACAAATAAGCAAAACCCAAAAAGCATTGCGATTATTCCTGTGACGTAAATGAATCAAGACATATAAATGACCCATCACACCTCACTGATTTAAAACGAAAGAAGCACTTCTTCAATGCCTCTGTTCTATTTGCTGACCTCAGGTCAGTTTGAGGCTATATGTTAGTTTAGTGCTTTGAAATAGCAAGACTGATTACGCACTTCCTGGCCCCTTTTCCTGCGATCAAGATAATTGGGTGCTTGTGTAGGTGGCATCGTGGGGTTATTTCCATGCTATTAGTCCATCAGTCCAACTGCTTGATTTTGCCTTGCTGTTTCTCTGAGCGAAACAGTCTGCATAGTAATTAAAGATGCATTATGCAATGAATATCAAACATCTGTTTGATGTCATTGGAGCAAGTTGAAGAATTATTAATAGGTTTAGCATCACTGCTTCTGATCCACAGTCATTTGGTAAAGTAAACGTATCTCATAATGATGATCCATTGGACAACTCTGATCATATGATACATTTGTTGACAAAGGCTTTGCTAAATGCAATATCTAATTAAATTAACGATAAGAGTCTACAATAGACAGGAAATTGTACAGATAGCAATGATGAAATCCTTGTAGTCTTTTCTTACTCTATAAACATTACAATAACACCAGTAACAAACAAACAGATCCATAAATACATAGATGAATGCATAAGAGGAAGAGGAAGAGGAAGACAGGAAAACATAATAGAAAAGGAAGAAGGACAGCTGCTGAAGCCCAGTCACATTCAAATCCAAAAAAATAATTCATTAAAGCATTTAAAGAACATGCTTCAAGAAAGCTGAATAATTCATTAATGCCAAGGTTAAAATAGCAGCACTTCAAGAAAAGCTTTTAGCTACTTAGCTCTGCTTGTCAAAACATTTCACAAATGCTAATGATCTGACATCTATTTCCATCTAAAACAAAAGGAATTAAGCAAGCTTTGTGGGTAGCACACGCTAGCAAACACAAATGAATTCCCCTTCAAACTACCTGTCACTAATTAAATGGACTCTTTAAATGAGTATTGCCATTTTGTGCATAAAGAAACATTATTACATTAATTACTACATCAAAATGATGGACACATTTAGAAATCCCAAGAGGATGCAGGTCATGTAAGATTCAGAACACTGAATATGTCGTAACGCTCGAAATACTGTAGATACCACTTTACAAATCAACATATGGCCAATTAACGTGGAAAGGTCCCCCTTCAAACCCATATCGCTTAGACATGTGTGTACTAGTCCCATCATTGACTTTCCTATGAGAATATCAACAGTATTGATGGCAGGAGACGTGTAGTGTAATATGTTTTTTTTGTGTGCTTTGAATAGCATACGTTCTGTCTTTTGTGCTCCGTGAAAGTGCTTTGTGAGAGTCTATACATTCTGAGGTCACCTCTCCAGGTTGATCAATGTACAATGTTCAGGTAATGTAAATACAGCCGGTTTGGAGTAGTCGTTTCGCAGGGAAGTATGCACAGGGAGGTGTCGTGTATATGTCAAACACAATGGATGAGTCAACAGTCGGTGTGACTGATTTAGTCAACATCCTCTCAGGCAAGCACCTACACATCGCTGTTGGCAGAACATCCGATTGGTTCCCTGCGCTAGATCGTGAATCACCCTCGGTTTAACTTACTGTCCATGAAATGAGCTTTCCAACCATGATTCTTGAAAATGCAAGCTCTTGTAGCACACAGGGACCACTAATGAAAGTTGGACCTGGATTGAACATGAGTTATGAAAAGGACTTAAATATCGAATAATACCACTTGACTCCGACTGTAAATCATTTTAATTTATGTGAGCTGTTGTACTTCACAGTTGAGAGCAACCTTTCTCTCTAAACTCTCTTTCGCACCACGTTAGGGTTTTTTCACAGCTCAATGAACGGTGAATATTACCTCTCTAATCTCATCAATGCAGGAAAGCCTGTGCTACGATGACGAGTCAGTTGTGTTCCTTGGTTAATGTACTTGGAAAACTTTTGTGAATTCATTTCCTTTCAGTGTTGCTCTCCTCGGTCGCCACGAACTTAATTTCTGCATTGGCCGTGCGAGAGGCCACGCTGCTGTCCCTCACTTTGTGCCTGAAGAGGAACGGAAAGGTCTTCCTGAAACTCTTGCGGAAACTGGCCCCCATAAAACCATAGACAATAGGGTTGATAGAGGAGTTGGCGTAGGACATGCAGTTAGCCCACGTCTTGATCTTATATGTGGCGTAGTTTGCCTTGAAGTTCGGATAGAAGGACTGGAAGAGGACGAAGATCTGAATGGGACCCCAGCAGATGGTGAAGAGGACAACAATGACCACTACCATTTTGGAAATCTTACTCCTAATGGAGATGGTTCTCTCTGAAAGCAAGTGAACCTGAAAAGAGACAAGATCATGGCAGGCAAATGAGTCTGATGATATGCTGATTATTGTTGTCTTAAAAAGACTCAAAAAATGTGAAAACACTGAAAATGTATTTTTCTTGTTTCTTTCTCTATTATTTTATTTATATTTTATGCGCTCAAACTTATATTTGAAACTGTATTAATTTTCTTACCTAATAAATAAATTACTAGCTAGTTTTTAGTACCTGTATTGCTTATGTTTAAACTACATCCATAAATAAAAAGATTTCAGTCTTTGTACTACAGAAAGGCTAGTTTTTCTCCACTACTTTACTTAACTAAATTGTGTGCGAAATCTTATTGATCGTTATTGATCATTATTCAGGTTGTTTACAGCTGTAAAGGCTATTCCAATTAAATTCAAGATGTATGTAATATATACATGTAATATATATGTATGTCAAATGATGTAAAGGGTTTGGATGCTATGGTGGGAACTATTGCTTCAGTTGTATAGATGAATGCCATATCTAACCACACAGGTGCTGCAGAGTTATGAGAGAAAGGCTCTTTTCAACATTTTAGATCACATGGGTTGGCCAAACAGCATTATGGTGACTCAGCTGTAATATGGGGAAAAGAATTCTCAAATGAGACAAAGATAGAGCTTTTAAGAGCTTTTAGGGCAGAATTCAAAGTGAATGTCTGGAATAAATCAAACACTGCCTACGCCTCAAAACATACATATACCTGTGGTGAAGTGTTGTGTTGGTAGCAACATGCTATGGGGCTGCTTTTCATCATCCGTGACTAAGAGTGATAAAACAGGGGAGAACTGATGGTGCAAAATACATGAAAATACTGCACATCTGAATCCAACAGAGAATATGTGGCACTGTTTGAAAACTGTGGAGCACAAGTGTCATCTAACTAGCCTTTAGCAAATCTGCCCGGAGGCACTTTACACAAAGCAGGGCCTTTTTTCCCCCAACAAATACCGTAGTTATGGAAAGGAAGTGCTTAACCTTCCAAAAATGTTGATCATCAGCCTTGGGACAATACACTAAATATTGTAAAAGCTACTGTATCATACTTTCAATTTTTTTTCACTTTTTTTACCCAGCGACAGAAATTAGACAGAAATTATGGGGAAAGTTTTGCATTTAAAACTAGCTACATTTTATGCTACAATAACAGTTTATGTAACATATAATGCTCAACAAAAACTTGAGATATAAGCGTCTAAATTAAAAAAAATATTTTATATATATATATATATATACAGTATATATATATATTTATCAAACTATTTAAATATTTACTTTTTAAAGTGTACCAAATAAGTGTCATACAGAAGCCAAAATCGGATCACTGTGTGAAACTGGGCCACACCTACAGATGAGTTAATAGTATTATAGTATTAGTATTACTTTTTTTAACAAATTTAATACATTTGTTTTAAATAATAACAAATGCGTTAATAATAATAATATATTAATAATATAAAAAAATAAAACAAAATATTTTATATAATATAAAATTATATTAAAAGGTAATATTGTTTTGTAAATATTTTGTTGGTAAAATATTTTACGTTAAATTGTTAATTTTGAAAAAAAAATTAATGAATGAACTCTAACTGTGCGTTCACACCGGCGGCGGCGAGAGCGTCAAAGTGGCCGGAAGTCATTCATTTTCAATGGGAGCCGGCGGCGAGAAGCGGCGAGAAGCGGCGAGAG